>JAGTTH010003677.1:0-56690 GCA_022606485.1 Agraylea sexmaculata | reverse complement strand
ATGTTATATGTCTGTCTGTCTGTCTGTCTGTCTGTCTGTCTGTACGGGTCAATCTTTCAAATATCCTCAGCGCATACAGAGTCGCTATATACAGAAAAATAGTCCTTAATATATCAGGGTACAAGCATTAAAATTCCGTGTGCTCTTAAGTCTTTATGGAACTGAGCCATATATTCAAAATAGAATAGAATATTTGGTAGTGAGACTGCAGTTAAATTTGTTGATTATTGAAGATATGCGAAAGTAGCCCTTAATATGTATCGAATACCTTCGACATATCGTATACTTTCGTTTGAAATATGTTTGCTGTCAGTATTGTTCTTAATATTTATATGAAACGTAAAAAAATTTTGATTTTAAATCTTTATTTTACCTATTAAATGGGACTTTTTCGAAATAGTAAAATAGTCCTATTTGACCGGCAACTAATGTAGATTCATCCATTATCTATAACACGTTTCATGTCTCTGTCAATAGAAGGTAGTTAATCGTAAACTGATATATTTTATAAATAATATTCAAACGAAATGACGTGTGACAGCTAGGTGTTGCCAGGTGTATAAATAATTCAATTTAAATATTTAATCATAATTAATACATATCTAAAATCTCGAAACGGGTATTTTAATGATAATATTATTTAATTAATTTCAAAATAATTTTAGAGATATTTAATAATGCATAATAAATGAAAATTCTCAAAAACAGTATTTATCGGAAGACTCGCTTTTTAAATATTGTGATGAGTGTTGTCATCATATGAAAACCGCGTTATATTATTTTATTAATAATTTTAATAAAAAAATTCAAACTTCTTTCGAATGAAAAAACAAACAATTTATTAGCTTCGTATTAAAAACAAATCAGAGCATTAAAAAATATTAAATAATTTCATAATATTGTTATTTCATAATATTGTTAGATGTATTTAATTTGATAATGCATAACATTTTCATACTTCATTTTTAAAATCAAAAATTTCTTCTAATCGATAAAAAACACTTTAAATCAAAAATGAAATCAAAACTCAAAGATGAACGTCCTAGTAAAAAAAACAATCAGAACATAAAAAAACATTAACAAATTGAAAATTTCAATTAAAATTACCCTAGTAACAAATATTTAGTGTAGTATTATTGTGACTTACTTAAATCTGTTGTTATTTGTTGTGGTACAAATACGCAACACTCAAAGTGGATAGCGAGTAATTCCTCGTATCCTTGTGCCTCCGCCCCCCAATGCCGCCCCCACGTAGTCTGTCTGTGGCGGTAAACGGGGGTGGGATAGGAAAAAAATCCAAGATTACCTTCTCCGTCGTGCTTATGGTTTATTTATAAGAGTTACGAGCGTCTCTTTTTATACAGCTCTTGTAGGGTTGTTAACCAAGCACGCTGCTTCATAATACGCCATATTAATTACGCCTTGGCTTTATTATCATTCCGTCCTTTACACATTTCCATCCACGGGCCAACATTAATAAACGAGCTTTTCATTTCCTTCATAACTTAATATGTCTTCTACATAAAAATTGAGGAAAAGCCCTACAACCCACAACTATTATAAGCTATGTTGCAAAATGAAGTTAATGAGGTGCACGCGTTTAATCTTCTTCTTTTAAAATTTATATACAGGCGAACCTCGACTTTCGCACAATTCGCTATTTCGCACATTTTTGAACACGAGAATGAAAATTCTAGTTCATACGTACAAAACGAAAGTGAGGAAGAAGGACCAGAAGAAATACCCAATACCTTAACATTGTTTTTTTTTTAAATATTATAGAAGAATGCAACCCAAATGGAGAACGCATATCTAGGAAAAAAATAATAAAATACAAAAAACTCTTGACAATTTCGTTAAAAAAATATTATTTCAATTTAACATGTACTGAGTAATTTTTGACAAATAAAATATATAAAAATATAAAAAAAAGTATATACAATTTTTGGGTTTTTTTTTCTTCCCTCTACTTTCGAACATTTAACTTTCGCACACATTTTCAGGAACCAATTATGTGCGAAAGTCGAGGTTAGCCTGTATTTCATGCATTGCATGTCCAAATAATATTTTGCCAAACTTACATTTTAAGTGTATATGGTTATTTAAATAGGGAAGAAAATTATTTACTTACCCTCTTAAATAATCGAGTGGCAAAATTGATTTTACACGATGGAAATATTTTTAATAAACAAGAGGAAAAAAATCATTTTATGTCCATTCTTCATATGTAATCAATATTATTATTTATTTATTTATTTACACCCCGGGGAGCTTTTATTTTAGAGAGGGTTTTTTATACACAACAACGTGTTAATTAATTGTCTTTCGGTGATCTTAACTATTACTAGTTACACAGGTCACCGACTTAATAATCAGTATTTACCTTACAATACAGGAAATCAGAGTAAACCTGGACCTATTATTTGAGGCCCAATGCTTATTTCTATTCAAATTAATTTCTGTCAACCATAAAGCAATATTTATTTATTTAACGTCCCAAATGGCTTTTTTCTAGAAGATACATTAAAGTTGAGTAATAATCGCCTCAGAATCAACACAGCAATCCAGGAAATTGGAGTAAACCTGAATCAAGACGATCGATCGGGATTTCAAAATACTATTTCGGATCTTCCACTCGTAATAACCGATCAAATTTATTTTTTTTGACTCAGGTGGGATTTGAATCCATAATACCAGTAAATAAACATCTAAAAATGGCCCCTCGCTTATTAAAGTGCGTAAAATAGATGCGTAAAATAAATTTCTCCTAATAAAATAAAATGCATATTTAAAATATTTATTAATGCTTTAAATATGCTAGCTTAATTTTTATCGACAATTTAAAAAAAGATTTCATCCTTGGCTACTTGGATTCGTATATTTCCTGCAATTATTGTAAACATTTCGGATGATTATGGCTCTGACAGTCTTTTTCTGTAGTGGCACTTATTCCGATTACGAAAGTAAACTAGTGTCTCTTTCAAAATGTTATATTCAGAGGATTCGTTTGAACAATGGGACGATTTCGTTTTATCGTTGTATGCTTGGTAACCCTGGTATATTATTTTATTTTGTATGGAAACCTTAGAAGTCCTATGAGCTCTTGTACTAGGAATATGCCAAACGTGATTTCATAACACTATTATGATTCTTTCAATGCAATGTAGAGAATATTATGATAATTTATCGAATCTCCATTATACACGAAGCAGCCAGACAGGCAGGCGAGATTTCCATGACAAACTTTTCGCACAGATTCGCGTATTGGATTTTCGTCAGCTGTCATATCCAACTCGAGTCGACAATAAATATGGACAGTTTGGTGAATTATTATTTCACACTCGTGTATATTATGCGATGGTGACACATTCGAAATGAAGTAATATCTGGAAAGCAGAGAGTCCTTCTCATACATGGAGTACTCTCAAACACTCCATTGAGGTCTGAAGTTTTAATTGAGAGCGGAAGGCACCAAGTTCCTCTTTGCACCACTATAATATTCCGTTTTGTATTATTTAGTTTTACTGCAGTTCTACTAGTTCAAGCTATTAAGTTAAGCAACTATAAACACGCTCTGAAATACATATATGAATATGACATTATTTATTTATCTAATATATAAATACGTATAATCATTCATAATAGTAAAGCATGAACCATCATCACGTTGCCTTTACAGGAAAAACCTAATGCGGTTCGGCAATGATGGACATTTGTCAGTATTATAGAAAAATGAAGAATCAAAAATATATAAGAAATTCAACAAAAAATATAATATATTATAAACAATATAGAGAACATCATGATTGCTTAAAGTTAAGGAATTCCTTCATACTTCTCATGAAAGCACAGTAGGGCATGACAAATATGTCATTTTCCACCTCACTGGCATTCCATTCATTCAAAAGAACTATGGATCTGGTTTATGGGGAATGACGGAGTATGTGAGTATGGGTCCTAGTGTTTGCAAACAAGGAGTGAGAGCGACAGCACGTATAATTATCGGGAACAAACAAACTGATGCGACTAAGTATATCTGGGATTGATAACTGGCCTAATATTATATGACAATATGTGAAGTGAGCGTGTCTACAATTTAACATTTGCTCTAAAAAACATCAGAAATAAGAAGTCTGGCCCAGTTATTCTATAGCATGGCATAGCATCGATGAAGTATTTAATAAATATTGTTCAATTTTTTTCTCATTTTTACTTAAAATACTCTCATATCGACTGCTGCTGTGTGCTCTTTAAGTCTTTATGGAACTGAGGCACATATTCAATCTGGTATCACTGCCTGTCACGTGTCACTAGGTTTAATTATTATTTATAAAATATAACAGTTATGATTAAATACCTTCTATTGACAGAGACATGAAATGTGTTATAGATAATAGGTGAATCTACATTAGTTGCCGGTCAAATAGGACTATTTTACTATTTCGAAAAAATCCCACTTAATAGGTTAAATAATTATTGAAAATCAACATTTTTTGACGTTTCATACATGCAATATGTGGCTCAGTTCCATAAAGACTTTCTTAAGTGCTCTAGTGTGCTCTTGCACACAGATTTTTTTTGCACTTACGATATTATACGCTGGAGCAGGCGATATGTAAATAAATAAATAATGAATGGGATAATTTCAAATTTAGAACACATGCTAGTGTTTTGTTTTAACGATTGGAGAGATTGTTTATGTTAGAAAACTATAATTTTACAATATCACCAATCACAGTCGATTGCGGTATGCTAATTCGTGTATAAATTTGCTCTACACACATAAAAAAAAACAAAGAGTAATTGCATAGTGATCGATCTCACAGTCCAGACGGTTAAATTTATTTCCTTTGGACTTCATTGTGATTATGAGTGGTTAGTTCAATTGGATCAAGTGGCCAAAAACATGAGTTACCTGGCAAACATTATACTGTAAACATCTCTCTTCATATCTTCAGTTATATTTCACAGTAAAATGGATAAATGCATTGTTACTACATGTCATATGGACTGGACAAACATACACTCAAATACATCTAGCCTCACTTTTTACCAAACACTACTTCTTTGAAATATTATTGCGTTTTAATCGCCAAAGTATTGTCACAGCCGCTCTCAGTGATTATTAGAAATGTGTTGATTGAGGGAGACACACTTATGCCTTTATCGAATAGGAGAGTAGATTGCAACAATACACGGGTTCACACGAATTATTTATATGCAACGCGATATGTAATGTTTATATGTATGGTTGAGACAGATAAAAAGGTGTCAATAATCAAGTGGATAATGAGCATGTGATCGAGTGTATCAGAGGCACAATAATAACATCCCTGTCGGCGGCTCCGAAACCAATTAGGTTACTCCACCGATCCTTTGTCTGCCAGCTGTGTGGGGTGGGCGAGGCGGACGGGGTGGTCTGGGAGGCTCCCTCACCCCCATGAGACACCCACCCCCACAGGGTCAGAGGAAGAGGCCGAGGGCACGGCTTACCGCAGATTTTCCAACCATAAAACCACCGCCATACTACACACCGGTTTACTCAGTCACCGTATTAAGTCACCTCGCCGAGACATTCTGCTGGACATTAGATCACCTCACACAAACTATCTATCTACATTCTACACACATCATAAATTCAAATACGACGTTAAATTATATATTTAAATACTCGCTTACAAAACATTGGTCTACTGCGGCAAAAACTCACATCAAGAAAATTCAAATTGTCCAAAACAAGTGTCTTAAGATGGCCTTAGATCTTGAACCTGGCACATTTCTTAAAGAAGTCCACGAGAACATTAAGTTAAAAATGATCAAAGCAAATATCGCAGATTTGAGTAAAAAACATTACACTAAAATGACTAACTTCCCGACTAACCCAATCATAAGACATGTAAATAAAACCAAATATGCCTCGAGGTAACGTAAGTTCATTTTATGAATTGACTTACAAAACTGATATTATTTTTAAAAATAAAATGTAAATTTCTAATAATTCACTCAACTCAAATTCGGTTTTACTCAAACTCACTGTTGTTTAGTTTTTAAGCATTATATTTTGTAATTGTTTTGTTAATATTGCTTTTATTGTTGTTATTATTTGTTAGTCTTCATATTTTTAAATGGGTTTTTATTTTTTTTTTCTCATTTTTTCTATAATTTAATATTATTATTCATGTCAAATTTAAATAAAACATTGTCATGTTAGTTATAGGTAAAAAGATTTATATACTCTTTACACCTAAGTCTATTTCCAAAGATGTATTGTTCTATCAATCCTTGTAAACACTTATAATCATCAATCCTTGTATATACTTATCCATAATAAAGAAATTAAACACACATATATTTCAACATTGTCATTTGCAAACGAATCGTATGCCAAACTTGTAAAACAAGAGTTTGTATATCGAGGTTCCAGTCTTTTACTTATTCTTATTCTGAGAATACATATTTATTTCATTCCATTGGTTAAAAAGTCTATACAATGTATTAATTATGATAAAATATATCGTCGGCATTCTTTGAAGACTGTGTAAGTCCATTTTGAGACAAAAAACTGAAATTAGCTGAAAGACGCACACTTCAAAGTACACTTTTTTTTTATTTCCTGATTAATTTTAAGGTCTATATTTAATGGAGTAACATTGTGTTGATTGTGTCCAATTAAAATATTTTGGAATTAAGATATTAATAATGGATCTGTATATCAAATAAAAGCAAAACCTATTAGTTTGCACCAAAATATTCAACAATAATGTACTATCAATTTGTAGATACGCTTTTGTGTAACTTACCCATCGTAATTTAATTTCAACAGTGAACATATTTTTAAAGACTTTCTCACCAATATATGATACAGATTCATTTATGATCTGGAAAAATATTATACATCCAAAAAGTACAAGCAAAAACGCACTGCCAATTTAATATTGTTATTACAAGTCACATTCAAAAGCTGTCTTCTTGAAATTGACCTTATAATATTTAATTAACTGTGTCCCAGATAACTTTGAGTAAATTAATATTATTTATGAATTGCATTTCGACAGGCTTTTAATATTAAAAATATTTTAATGTAATTATTAAATTATATTATATTGATGCATAAAATTGAATTCATAAGTGTGTATAAATTGAAATTATTGTATGTGTGAAATTTACAAAAAGATGATAATTAAAATATGTTTGTAGAGTAAATTTCAATATTTAGACATGTGCAAAATTACCGTAAACGGCTGTATCATATATGATAATTAAGCCTTGGCCAAGAGGGTAAAAAAGCAAAAGCAGGTTTTCAATAGGTCAGAAATGTAGAGCACTGCGCAGATTATATTTTTATTACACATATTGCTTTATTATTCGGAAAGATGTTTTATTCTATTTGAATTTTCGGATATTAAGAGAAGAATTTTATAACATAATAATATTAATAAAATAAAATTTGAAATTAATATTCAACTTTGTCCCATGAATATAATAATTGATGTTTGATAACTGTAGATGTAAATCATTTAATGTTTTGTGTAAATATCAGAGTTGAAATAAAATAATAAAGCAATATTATAAACGAAATCATTGCAGAGCTCGAATACGTCAAAGCCACTTCATTACACGCACTTGGACTAGGTTTGATGTACGTATTAATAAGAAGAATTAACTCGAAAAGGCCACTAAAAGGCACACTGTTAATAAGATATTAAAAAATCGTAACTTCTTCCTGAATACATAAAATAGACAATGAATGTTGTTAAATGATAAAAAACCCTTTCATTGAGTCACTCTTAAAAAACAGAAGATTTTATAAAGTTCAGATAGTTTCATAATTATATTTAATATTCTGAAAAGCTGAAATCGTTGTAGAGCTCGAATACGTCAAAGCACTTCATCACAACCACTGGGACGAGGTTTGATGATAATATCATTGTTTTGCAATGTGACAAATCATAACCATACAAAAATATTACTTTATATTTCCCATTTACAGAATATTCTTTTTGTAAACATCCCCTTTTAAATAATATCAATTCGATGTGTCATTAAAACATAATATGACATGTTTTTATTATACTTAACTCAAAGTTATGGTAGTTTTTTTTTCTCTAAAATTTGACTTGGTTACTTATCCATTTAAAATAATATTCGTGAAGGCATGAAGTGAAGGTAATAAATATGAATGCGAAAGATGTAGTTGTAGCAAGTAAGCAGTGTGGAATATCCGCACACCGCTCGCTTATCTGTGACGGCACTCGCCGGGGGCGGCTATCGATCCATCCTACTACATGGTGGGGTGGCTGGGTGCCCCCCTGTGCCCCCCCGGGGGTGGCTGCGACCTCCCCGTGCCCCCTTCGCCCTAGTACTTGGCGCCAAAACAGCCGCCGTAGGCTTGTACACAATATCCTGCCACGGCCGGAGATTACCCTCAATGGAAACGATAACTAAGTTGCACCACCCCCATCATTGTTTTCACCGATATATTCTATCATAATACATTTGTCTCCAAATTAATATCACATTTTATTTTTAATCATCGCTACCATCCAAATAAAATGTAATTATAAATATTTTTTAACTATGTATCTGGCAACATTGGGTTGATTGATCCTCGATTTCGAAGCATCATTCAAGTGCAATTAGGTTTGTTTCAGGTTAGGACATGTTAATCTTTAAAAAATAGCTTTATCCGCTAGAAAGTAACCATTAAATTAATTCAATTCAAAAATATACAAACTATCTTTAATTGAACTTAAAGGTTATTATGTTATACGTGTATCCAATACGGTCTTTAAAAAAATGTCTAATGCTTAAGATTTTCTTCGTATAAAAAAATTATTTATTATGACAGCTTGAGAATCTTCGGTTTTATTAATATTTACAATAACAAGTATGAGCTCACTTTATGATCTCATCGCATTGGTTTAAGTTCAAGTTCGAATTCGTCAACAAGGTATTGTTGTTTACTTGCAATGTGCGTAGTGCATTTTGGTTGAAATTACGCTGTACCGTACTTTGTTTACAAATTCAAATCAGGCGGTCTATCACCTAATAAGTAAATACGCAAGATTTTTATCTTTTGAAATAATAATTAAAAATTGAAAAGTTTAACTAGCCGACTTCGATAGATAAGATATGGCACGAGTAGCTAAATGTGTGGTTAGTTCAAGTGGATCAAGTTGCCAAAAACACGAGGATCTGGCCCTGAAGAAATCTCTTTAATTCTTTGATTTTGTCCTGATGCTTTTATTGGATAATTATTTTTTAATATTTTTACTGACTAAAAATAGAAAAAAATATCTTGGGTGAAAAAAAACAGAGTGGACTTATTAAATGAGAATATTTTATTTATAAAATAATTATTTTGGAATTGGAGTTTGGGCCACCATCTTGGAATCTGCTGTTTTTGTGAAGCACTCAGTAGTGACTCTCGCGTGTGTATTGTCTCTGTTAAATACTAAAATATTTTTTTTTTTCAATCACCCCCTCAAATATTCTCAGTAGTTTATTTATATATGTGTAGAGTAAATATCAAGACACATGCAGAATAATTACAAATATCATAAAATATGATTTGCAGTGTGAGCATTTATGAATTTACTCTACACATTCATGAAACAATCGGCATATTCAATAAAATAACTCAGGGATACATTTTTACTGTGAGTTTATTATAAAGATTTCGAATAGTTTTATAATTGATTCATTCTTCTGTTCATATAAATGTCAGATCTGAAGACTCGACATCCACCCATACAATCAATATAAATATATCAATATACAATAACTATTAACTATTTACAACTACGATCCTGATTTATATGTACATTTATCATTAGCAGAGAAAATTAAACAGCATCATTCTCCATAATACACAATACAATGAATCAACATTCAATATTGCTGGTTGGAATACTGCGCAACAGTAGAAGAGTAACGTGAATCGCTTATTTGAAAGAAATATGCTTTTTGTATCATTTACATAACATGTTATGAACTTAAGAGTTAACTAAAGAGTCTGCCGAATATATAATAATATTCTTTCTCCGGTATACATAATACACTTAAATTAATTTATAATTATACAGTTGCTTAGTGCCGCTGCTTCTGAACAAAATAATTAGGAAATGCCGTTTTTTATATCATTATCACCACACCTAATTATTATTGGCAATTACAAAAAAAAAAATTATATTATACAGCGAAATAAAATTGTCAATATGTAGGTACGTAGTAAATTATAATTTAATGAACAAAGAAAACCCACCAGAATCAGACTTTATTCTCTATTCCACTCAGCAAAGTTTTATGTCTGTCAATAAATTTAAACGAAGGCATTGTTAATAAAGGAGACACCTGGATATAAATATGTATTTACATTTGCAGTAAACTAGCGTTGACTGCAATCGGTTTATAATAAGGCTAGTCTCCGAGAAGTAAACACCGCTCAATGTAAATAACTAAACCATGTCGGCCCTCATGAGGAATGAAATCACAGAATACTAAGATGTTGAATTTGATTTGAGTCGGTCCATATGTTATTGTTCATCATTTGCTAGAATCCCCAAGGGATCGGAATCTTGTCAGTACCTCGGCTGCGGTAACAACGAGGAACACATCACTCTCGGTCGCGGCATGGACGCTTGATGGGCGGGTAATGGAGAAGTTGAAGGCGGCGGCGGAGACGGACTGTCCAGGGAAATTATTGCTCCAGAAGCTACGGGACTTTGGGCGATCGGTGCGGGACTTTGATACCCTGAACTCGATACACCTGTGCTGCTGCTTATATTACCACTAGCATCTATGAATGAAACCAAATTAATTATATGAATCATAATAAAATAAACTGTGTAAAAAAAATTACCATTATTGTAAGTAATTTGAGCCATGTCTTGATGATTGTTTGACAATGTGCTGTCAGCTGGCTTGGCCACCTTTCTTTTCAGCGGAACTTCCTCATCACTATCACTAGTCAAATCTACAACATCACCACCGCGAGGAGTATCAGACGATGCCGCGCCTGAATCGTCTCCGGGAGATGTTACCGCTGGCTTTGGGGTCGCTCTAGCACTAGAATTGCTACCATCGCTCAACGGTATTACTTCTGCAGAATATAATCAATTTGTAAAAAACTCTCCAATTAACTTAACTTAACAAACATAACTTAACAAACATAACTCACCTAAATCATCAGATATAACTTCAACTTTTTTGCTTGTGTCTTTAACTGGGGATGTAAAAGTCTCTCCTTCTTTTTTTACTATATGAGGACTCCAGGACCCATCATTGTGAAGTTGAACTTCGCAACAATCAGATCCTAGTTTTGATGAATCGAGTACATCTTGGAAATACCTATAAAAAAGAAAGATCATTACTAAATTTAAACTTTAGATTAAACAAAAGATATTCTTAATAAATAATGACATCATTCTTAGCAAACAATTTCTCCATCTATTTATTATCAATATACTGATAATTCACCTTTGTATTCGGGACTAATTTATTTCGACAGATATGAAAAATAGATGATTTGAATCAACTTACCCATCTACAACGAGAGTATCATATAAAGCTGGCTTATCACAGACTGGACAAACCCATGTCGGTTTTCTTTCATTCATTTGCAGAAACAGAGACGCATCGAAACATTGAAGATGTGAACAAGTGACCGGTCGACAAGGACAGACCATTCTCATTTTTCCCAGAGGACACACGAGCGACACACGTAAAGAAGTTGTTGCAATTTCACTATCTAAATCCTCGCGTAATTTTTCTTTGACTGAAAACATAACGACCATAAATAATTATAATATTCTCACAACAGTGGAATACCAATCGAGATGAAACTCACTGAGAGATCTTGTGTAGTCTGAATGTTTAGTCCCTTTATTTTTTAATCTCGTCAACAATTGACATGAAGTCAACTTTCTCACCAATGTCACACTGAATGCATAATTTCTAGTGAAATCTGTAACCCAACTGATTGCAAGAGTGTTCGGGATAGTTGGACACAGTTTAACAAACGAAGTTACATTTACTGGGCGAGGCGGTCGTTTTGGTTCAACTCCTTGTTTATTAGTCGGAATCGGATTCTAAAATAAAATTAACAAAAAATTAACTATGACATATTTAAGAAGTCATTTAATCTATAAATGGAAATAAAAAGCTAACCGGTAAAGGGCACATTTTTCCATTTACTTTGACTACACAACTAGGAGGGAAATAGTCTTCTTGTTCACAACTCGATTCAGCTAAACAAAACCTCAATTGTACCTAAAAATGAATGTAATTTAATATTTTAACCAAAATATTAACTAAATGATGTTTTAAGGTGAGGATCGTGAGTGTGATTATAATTAGAATAGTAATAACCTGCACTATGTACTCCAATTTATTAGTGACTCCGACAACATCTCTGCCGGTAGCAATGTCCGTGGCTTGCTGCGGACTCAGATAAAATGAAAAGGCCGCTTCTTGCTGTCTCTGTGCAGAGGCCGGCACCAGTGAGGAGGGCTTCAGTATTTCTCCGAGTACATCATAGAAGGGCAGTCTTTTGAACTTGACATCTTGGAGCACCGGGTAGTTCTGCAGCACCGGAGTCTGAGACTGGGACTTGCTGGATTGAGACTGAGGCTGTGACTGGGACTGGTACTGGTGATACATGCTCTGCGCGTACAGACCACTGGACCGCGGCTACAAGGACAGAGATTTATACATTTACTGTAACTGTGACTGTGACTGTAACTGTAACTGTAACTATAACTATAACTACAAGTATAACTCTGACTCACATTCAGCGGCAAGGGCACCCTGGAGTCCTGCGCGGTGGAGGTGTACGCCGGGTGAGGCGCGTGCTGGTACAGTCCTGCTTGTCCTGCATTGCGAGACTCCTTCTGCGCTCCGACTCCAACTCCAGCCACGCCCCCCGCCAGGTTCTGGTTCTGCCTGTAACATTGTTCTGGTTAGTGTCACTGTAAGTCAAGGTAAGTCAGTGCTCTTTACCAGGAGATCCCGCTAGAGTAATCGTAGTATCTGCTCATCCTGGACTGATCCTGGAGGTCAAGCTGCTGGCCGCTGGTTGCTGACTACTGGTTCCTGACTCTTCACTTCTGACTGCTGACTTCTCGTACAAGGATCACTGCATCACACACTCCTGCCGCTCCATTGCACACTGCCAACACTGAATAAAGATATTTATTTATTACTTTTACTGTTGTATGATTTTTATTTTCCAAATAAATCTTCACTCTTTTTTCTGTTTCTAACTTAAATTAGCATATTTATATAATGTGATGAAAATTTAACACTATTTGTGTGTAATGTTTTCCAATTACAAGAAAATTTAATATTTCTCTCTTCTTGTAAAACTGAAACTTCATTGAAGATAATGATGATAAATGAATAGTTAAAAAGGCAAATTTGGTATGTAATTTTCAGAGAAAATGATGACAAGATATGTATAATGAGCAGGCGAAGATTGGTAACCCCTGTGTCAGTGTGGTTTGTAGTCGCGGGTCGAGTGTGTTGTCGAAGATACTGGAGACTGACAGGAGCTCTGCTGAGGATTAAGAGTGACAGTGACAGTGACAGTACAAGAACACGAGCTGCCACTGTGAACTGTACTAGTGTACTACCGGTGGCGCTATGTGCTAGCAGCTAGCAGCTAGTAGCCAGCAGCCAGTGGCTAGTAGCTAGTTACTAGTTACTAGTGGCTAGTCAGTGTTCCTGGCCTGGTCACACTAGGCTGACGAGTAAGAGGATGGTCTGACTGGTTACCCGAAAAAGGTAATATTATCGTTGATATCTGTCTAACCATATTATTTTGAATTGTTTACAAACAAATCCTTATATCCTATTTTAGCCAAAAGTATGGTGTTTACTCGTGCCTCTTCACGCATTGCTGGAAAATCCTCAATATCAGCAGACAACTCTGCAGCAGCCACTTCAGATTTCTATTCTGCTGCAGATAAACAACTGAAGTCTATAAAACCACCCAAAAATCAAAAGAAAAAACCACCGTAATAACATTCATTTATAATTCAAATGTATTCATTTAAAATACTCACTGCGTACATTTTTTTCTTTTAGGAAAAAACTACCTGCTGATGATCACAACCCTGTTCCTACATTACAGGCTCCATTAAATCAAACGCCGATACCTGAGCTGCATAATAACGTTCCACAAGTAAGATTTATTTATCGATGCAGTGCCTTTCGATTATTCACAAAATTAGAATATGTTTGTGTATACTGCATTAAATGATTTGGTGGTTTGCACATTAAATTTTCATAATTATTTTAACTTATGTTTAACTGAGATTAATACATTCTCATATTGATTATTCAATTATGATAATCAGGTTTCTTTTTCGACTTTCATTTATTTTTTCTACAATGGATGGTTAAATCTTAGAATAATGTTGATATGTATTCCCATGAAAGAAGAGTTTTAAAAAACCTCCATAAATTTCGTATAGTACCTAGTAAACTTTATGACTGATACAATTTTAACTTTAGTTTTGCTAATGATTACCATATTAATTGATTTTAGCCTTTACCTGATAATATAGAATCTAGTTACTTTTGCCACAGCATGGATAAAACATATTGGCATACAGATGTACGATTCAAACCGCTACCATTCTATGAGCTTTTAGATGAAATACTTAAGCCGACTCTAATATTAAAAAATGCCAAAATATACTTGAAAAGATCGCATACATTTATAAATTTCTCCATGAACCCTCAACAAGTAGCCACCATGAAGATGGACGAAGTAAGTGCAAGTTTAATAACGCAGTACATTTACTAGCGATTAGTAATTTTATAGCTTCCGTAGATTCACGTTCTATTGCGGATGGGTCTTCACGAATCTACATGTGAACAAAATGATATCTTCCCGATGAACTGTGAAATATACACAAATAAAGGACCGTGCCAAAAGCCAGTGGGTATTCTATATGGAATGAATTTAAGAACGCAGAAATATTATTGAATTATTTTAATCAGGTCCAACGGCAGACAAATAAACGAGTGATAGATCGTAAAATTCCATCCGAGCCAATTAATATCAAAAAATTTGTAAGTTTAATACCGAAGAGAATTAACACCATTGAAATATATGGAGATACAGACTACCGGGATTATGTTGCTTATGTGATAATGGCAAAAAAATTATCATCCCGTGATTTATTGAAGAAATTGCGCAACAAAGGTGCCAAAGATCCCGACTTTACGAAATCACTAAGTATGTTTCGAAGTGATAATTTAAAAAAAACAGATATTTATTTATATTTATTCCAGTTAAAGAAAAATTACGGGAGGATATAGATTGTGAAATTGCAACTACTTCACTGAAAGTCTCGTTGAATTGTCCGTTGGGCAAAATGCGCATGATATACCCTTGTCGAGCATCTACGTGTTTACATCTCCAATGTTTTGATGCTTCATTATTTTTACAAATGAATGAATGTAAACCCACATGGCTTTGTCCTGTTTGTGATAATCCCGCTCTTTTCGAAAATCTCGTTGTGGATGGGTTAGTAAATATTTACATTAAACGAGTAGACAATTACCATTCTAACATAATTTATGTCTTTCAGTTATTTTCAAGAAGTATTAAACTCAAACAGTTTACCCTATAATTGTGCGGAAATACAATTACATAAAGATGGTTCTTGGAGTGCAGAATATAAAAAAGAAACGAATATGGTGGAAGTTTTACCCAAAATAATTCAACCCATTGAAGTCATTCAATTAGATTTAGGTAATATATTTATAGTATTTATTTACTTAACACCACCAATCTTAGAAGGCTAGACAACTGAATGTATAAATATCAAGATGACAGACCAAGCAGATGGGTTTGACAGAGGCAACACTAATTATCTCACTCAGATTCGCCTACTTGGTCCACTAACTTATTATTTATACGTCCAGTCGTCTGGCATTCTTATTGTTGATAATGCTTTATTTAAATGTTTGTATCTCGAGTACTCTTTTATTCACATAATTTGTTTAAGTCTATTTGAAACATTCGCTTTTATTAATATGTGCTTTATATCATGTTACCTTTTAGATGAAGGACCAATATGTAGCAGCAGTAATAAAGAACCAATCGTCAGTTCGTCTAATATAACACAAATGGTTGCTTCTTCAACAACAGTGACGGTGCCACAGCCTCCGCCCCAAACTCAATTTGTAGATTTGACAAGTGATAGTGACGATGATCTTCCACTCAAGAAAAGATTTTGTAAATCGTATAATCAAGATTGTAGTAATAATGCTAATCCATCAGAAATCACTTCTCTCTGCACTCCACCCTTAGTCACAAGTGAGTCTTCCCAATAATTATTATAACCTGCTTGTGTGAAATGCATTAAATATGTATTAATATTTTAGATTCTCCATCAGATGATGTGATAATAACACCCCAAGTACACTCTAGCCGTGCTGGACTTGAACTTGCTGTGTCATCTATAATATCTTTGGACAGTCCGTCGCCACCTTGTTCTCCGATAACATTCACCGAACACATCAATGTTTGTATGCCGATGGTTGAAGAACATCTTCAAGAGTCACACATGCCAACAATTGTAGATGCATCACCGTTACAGTTAACGGTGGACGATAATATTCCATTCGAATTGGATAACTCACCAGCATCAGCGGAAAATTCTCCTTCGGATATCGATAACTCACCATTAGCGAGAGATTCACCGCAAGATTTAGCAAATTCACCCCAAGACTTCGCAAATTCACCATTGGAAGTGGGAAATTCAGCGTCGGAAAATGGAAACTCACCATTGGAAGTAAGAAACTCAACATCGGAAACAGGAAACTCACCGTTGGAATTGAGAGATTCACCACCGGATTTGGTAAATACAGTAATAGAAAACTCACCCTTGGATTTGGTAAATCCATTATCGGATGATGGAAACTCACCATTTGCGGAAAACTCACCTTCAGCAATGGATAATTAATTCACCGTAAAGAAGAAGCCTCGATTCCAACGTCTTCGTAAGTAACGGATTAGTTCAAATAACTTAGGACCTGAAGAAATCCTGTGACATTATATGAATCAACAAAAGACATTGAAAAACATTATAAATTGATTCATTTTTCTGAATTACGATGTTATTTTGTTTAGCGAAACTACACTTTACAATATGTGATATAATTATTATTTTTATTATAAATGTGCATGTGATTTTGATATAATTTATGAAAAACGAAATAATTCCATTTATTATAAAGTGCTAGCCAAAGAACTGTTTCTGTTCAGGTGACAAAACAGCGAGCACGTTAAATTTATTCAAAATTAATTTATAATAAATAGCCCGACTTTGTTTGAAATTTGTACATGCACAATTTTTTTCCATTGATTTATTTTTATAAATTAATAATTTCGATATATGGCGGTGTAAATAAAAATATTTCAATAAATAATTGAGAGAACAATACTTTTAAGAAAATGTTATTTATTTGTTTGTTTGCGAGTACAAATGTAATACAAAAAAAGCTGATAAAGAATTTCTTCTCAAACAAACTTGAACAGGGATAGAATAATACAGAGTATTATATACTGAAGTTTTTTTTTATCATACAAAATTTATATACATAAATTATTTAACAATACCCATAAAACATTGCATGTAACTTTTAAATATATCAAAAATAACATTTCATAGTGTGAAATAATTTAGCACCCAATTAAATTTAAAACATACACAATTCAGTCCACGAGCCGTATTAGCCTAATTTATTACTTGAAAGGTTCACTCTATGAAAAATGTGTATAAAGTAGAGATACAATATTTCATTGTACAAAACCAATTAACAATTGAGCCAGTTTTAAATGAGATTATTATTTATTTTTTAATACGTATATGCAAAATTAAGAATCTCAAGAAGAATGAATCGGAATGGAAATTTATTGGAGAGTTAAAAATAATTGGTTTGTAAAATAAACACAATGAATTGTGTATAGTTCATTTCATGAATGTAAAGCTTCAAGCTAACTTACAGCAAACGGCTGTGATTGGTAATGAGTATTCTCACCCCTGTGTGACATTTACTCTGCACATTCAAGAAATGAACATAAACCAATCAATCTTGTGAAATTATCGATGAGTGTATTTAAATTTAAAATACTATACTATAAAATATGATTGCTTTTTTTTGGACGGTAATTGTATACAAAAAAAAATAAACTCTCCAATGAAATCCCCATTTTTTTATAACAGTGAAAGCAAAAATTAATCACAATTTTTTCTTTTAGTTTTTTCGAAATATTTTCCAACCATAGAAAATATCATAGTTGTAAATTTTTTTCACTTTGCCTAAAAATGGCACTATGAAGTAATGATTTTTCATTGCACGTGGGTAAATATTTTAAAAGCATTATCAACATCATACAAAAAATAACTTACCAACTAAAAGTGAGAGAATAGAGGAATGAAGTCTTGAATAATGTCAAATCACAATTGGTCCACAATAATTTGGTTTCTTTTACACACATTTTTTGGAGTATATATTCATTACTATTATGCACAATATACATATATATTTATAAAAAATAGTCTAGTTTGCAGCCTTTGGAATAATAATTGTCGATTCACGCCCTTTTGGGTGAGGGCCTGCTGTGTTGTCACGCCGGTGCCCCCAACAGCTTCTCGTCTGCAGACAGATCGTCACTATCTGAACCCGACTTTGCTATCTTGATTGAACGATATCTCACCTGTAATAATTATACACATTCATTATTAATAGAGAAAAAAATGTATTACGAATGAAATGGTATAATTAATAATTCAGCTACCGTATGTTAAGAATCATAAAATTACATTTAAATATGAATAATCTTATCAGAGGAGACTCAACATTCTTGAATCACGTTGGTCGAAATAGTAACCTGGTGTGAGAAAACCAGAAGAGATATGATTATACTGGTTGTTATGAATTAAAGTCTCTCGTCTTAATATAATTTCATCAATCAAATTAAATGAGCGCCTGACGATGTTCATTTATTTTAGTTTCATAGATTTATAATAAATAAAAAGACATTTAGAGGGGAAAAAATTCTCAAATTATATAAAAAGACGGTTATAATTTGGAAAACAATATTGCAAGTGTTATTATATTATCACTTTTAAACAATAATTGAAATAAAATTAAATATTTAATATTCTTATTAGAGAAGATATAGGATGGACAATTTCGAGGATCCCGATCCTTTAATGGAATGGTTAGATACGGTTCCAAAATATTCCCCGGATGTGTGTCTGGGCCATATTGTGAAATTTTAAGTAATGAATATTAAAATATATATCTGAGTTTTTAAATTAAAGTATTTTTTTAAATATTACTGCTTAAATTTTTAATCCCTATTAAAAGCTTAGTTTAACAGATGCAACACCGTAATAAAGGTGATTAACAGTTTTTAAACAACGGTAAAGAAGAATTCACGCGAACTGACATTTAGCTTGCTTAAACAATTAGTGTTGTCCCACTCAGACTCGTCTACTTGGTCCAACATCTTGATATGTATGGCCTGCTAATATATCGGTGGTATCCACACAAATTGATCCAGTGTCAAATTATTGTAGATACATATGTATTTTAATTTTGCTCCTCGTACGATATTGATACAGCTGGATGTATTTCCAAATGACCGGACCCGTAACCGAATATTACTCAGACTTACCACCATTAATTTTTATTTGTTAATATTGCAATATTTTTTATAATTTTTACATTTACTTACAAGAGATAGAAACACAAAAACAATTTCATAAATAAACACAAACCTTAGTTTTAATTTTGGTATTGTCTGGGCGTGGACGGTGCATCAAGAAATTATCAGTCACCCAAAACATGAGAATCTGTAAAAATATTATTTAGTTCATGAGTGCACTATCTCAATAACTTGCAAGCGGCACGTTTACATTAAATATAAACGTGTCTCGAGATAAGCAGAGCATCTTTTATCTTGTGTTAGTGCACCGATTCATAGAATTGAATGAGAAAAATATGACGTACATTTACAAAAAATGGTATTATCAACATTATAACGGCCAACTCCAACTTTGGATCTTTCACCGGTGATAAAACTAATCTGGTCACGCCCACTTCGCTCAAGAACCAGACGGCCACTCCGATGATGGCTTTCATGATTATCATTAAGAGTGCATAAAGAGCACATTGACATCCCCAGGAACAGGCTGATGGTGGTTTTCCTAAAAATATTATTAGATTAATTATAAAGTATTACAATTACCATAGAATAATACAGTAGAACAATATTTTAATTGTTAAAATTAATTGTTAAATATTTTATGCTCCACGGTATAAGTTATATTAAATTGTCGTACCATATTCTCCAAAGTTAATTCTGTAATAGCCATAAGATTTAGCAAGCATTTGAGAAAATCTTATCCCCATCCAGATAATAAGCAGGCCAAGAGTAGAATCCAGTAAGAAATTAATAATATACCTGTAGAAATCAAATAAAGGTTAATTAATTTTAATAAACATGTAATTCATATAATTATTGTTCATTTAGACATAATCATACTAATATGCAAATTAAATAATACAAATGCAATTATTAAATTCAATGTCAAATGTCAATTAGAAATATGATGAAAACAAACAATAATATTTAATATGGGTTTTCCAATACATAATATTTAATATATTGTGTATATAGTAGTATTCTATGAGATTTTTAAGGCATAAAAAAATATTATTATAAAAAACTTACCATGTACAAGGATCTCCAATCAGCTGGGATGCAAACCACACATTAGACATGTGAATTATGAATGCTCCGAAGCCTTGTTTTGATGTATCATAAAACCAGATCAGCCAAGGTCTCCTTGCATATTTCGGTTCGCAAAATCTTTTACCTTTAAAGAATATTTTATACATATGTGGGAATGTTTGTGTAATTTATCACTAGGATAAGAAGTACAAATAAGCGGTTTATCGGGATTGGAAAAAAATATATTGTGTTGTGACGTATTATCACTTAGAGGGATTCACTAAAAATGAAACGGATAAACGGTGATATTATAATACACGAACCAATCAGACAAGTGAAGGCCAGCCACGCCAAGAGAGCCTGCAGGAACCAGCCATAGTTGTCAGTCAGCGCGTCCTTGGAGCAGTGAAGCTGTGACCAGCCATCGCTGCTGTTACTGTTGCTGTTATCGTTCAGGTTCTTCGCGCTGCTGTAATCTCCAATCATTGTGGCACTCATTGTTTCATTTTCTCAGTCAATCCAACTCAACACTATTTACAAACACAACAACAACTCATATTTATAATTTTCTTCTTCGTGCCTTCCGCGCCTCGCCGCTGTCAAAGTGACATTAACCTGTCATATGATATTCTAAGTGTCAATCCAAACAGCACACTCTTCATTTTTTGCTGTAGATAATATTTAATTATTTTTATAAAAAATAATCTTAATCGAGACTTTAAATAAATTAAATTATTCATTATTTCTAAAACATAAATATTAATAAAATTTGAGAGTATTAAGTATACTTTTTCATAAGGAAAAACATTTTATTTTTTAGTTTTATATGAAATGAAATTTTTTTACTACTCGGCGCTTACTTATTATTTATATTTGCAAAAAAAAAGAAATTATGAGAAAATACCAATAATAGTTGTATGTATGTATGCAAACGTTTTTTTTACGAGCACGAGTGTAGTGTGCATAAACGGAATGTGGTTATTGTGTACGGCGAGAAGATGAGTGAGAAGGAGGCGGGGCCAAGCTGACTGGACATGGCCGGTATTTGTTAATTTCTTTAATTGTAGTCCTCAATAATAATGTGTATAATTATTTGGTCCATTTCCTGTATTATTGCTTCATTTCTTGGTTGCCAAATACATCATGCTAACGGGAGATCACTCATGCACTAACAAATCTCAAACTATTCATTTATTAATAATTTACTATCCTTGATTTTATAATTATTGTATCTCAATCTTTGCAAAGAACAATGCTACAACATTATTCATACAATCAACAAGTAGTTCATTTAGAATTTTGCACAATTTTCATCGGAAAATAAATCTTAATATTTTAATTAAAAAAATATATTATATCTTCATAAAAAATCGAAGTATTCATATTGCATTTTATTTTATTGCCCAACTCGATATTGTAACTTGTTTGTTTGGAATTTGGAGAAAATATATTTGCAGTTTTCACTATTTCATATTAAATTTGTTATCGATTTATTGAGTTTTCACCAAAAAAAACGATTAACACATAATAATAATTTGCAAAATAATAAAAAAAAAAACAACTTTTATGTTTTTATCAAAGAACTATTAATAAATCAAACTTATCATATTTTTTTATTTGAAAAAAAATACATTGTTAGTATTTTTCACGTAAACAATAAAAAAACTTGCAAGTATGTATTATTAATTAATTCATTAGAAATAAAGACAATGCTTCAATTCTGAATAGAAAAATTAATTGATTTTTTTATAAACTGATTTTTTATTTTTATACGTACATATTTTTGCGATTTTAATATTTATTACAAGATCATCACTATAAAAATCGAGCTGATTCACCTGAAATAATCTTCTATTTATTTTTTTTGCATTTATTATTGTGTTTATATATTTTCTGGATAAATTCTCTTTCACCTTGATCATTGTGAAATCACATCTAAATATAGAGTAACTATTTATACGAATTTATTGAGATTTTCCCAATTTGCGCAGTAGAGTGATTTTATTAGGTGAACTTCTATTTAGATAGATAACATTTTTTTCCTATTTATAGAAGCTTAATTCCACAAATTGCTGTTCAATTCCAACAATGTCCTATTTACTATATTTATAAATAATTAAAATGTACAATATTAAATTCACCTCATCAAAAGACCCATTGTCATGGATATATTATATATTAAAATAAAATTATACGTACAGAAAATCAATCAGTATATATAAAATAATGTTTCATTATAAGATTATAAAAAAAATATCAAACTGCAAAATCAAATGATATTACGATATAAAAGTTTGTTCGCCTCTGTACGTATCTTAAGTTTGATATTTGCTCTACAATCATAATGTGTGTATAACAACTGATATGCCGCGATACGCACTGATTGGTCAGATACCAAAATAATAATCGATAACATCGTAATCGCAAACCTTAAAAGATTAATAACTCCGATAAAATTAATTTAAAAAAAATGAGAGTCTGAGTGGATTAAGGGCGTATAATGATATAGATATATACGCCGGTTTTCCGTAAAATTACTTTTGAACATAATCGTTTAGGATACTGTTATGGGGATTTTTTACATGTTCAATTATAATATAAAAATCAAAGAATAGGCTTGACACAAATCATGCCTATAATAATAATTGAGGGATTGGATGGAATAAGGGCGGATGACAGAATACGCCCTTTTTTCATAAATGACTCTCCAAAAAATTCTCCATAGATCTGTGTATTTGTTACCACTTCATCATATACAAAATAGAATGTTTTACTCAATTAGTGTTAGTGAGTCGTGCTAAAGCGTGCATTTACGAATAGGTGTACACCAGCTCTATTCGTATACGCACCAATACTAAATTGAATACAGACGTGACAATAACTATAGTCTGTTCGCGCTCGATATTGACAAACCTTTTATTTAAGAGTTGTTTTGTTTGTCTCTATCGATATTGAATAAACAATAGTTGTATTTTATTGAAGTTAAAATATTTTACGGTAGTTAAAAGTCATATTTGTAAATATTGAAATAAGCACTGCAGGAATAAAAATAAGTGTGATATAAAATGGTTTCAGCGCCGCAATGTCGGCGTTACTAATTGGCTGAACAAATTTGCTTTCTTCTGATAAAATTGCCCTTGTTTCATTCCGGCATTATTATATTTGTATTTGTACATATAACATTTATAAATGTGTCATATTATATGCATTTATCACTTTCATTAAATGATTCAACCCACATGTTGGTTAACTTTAGTAGTCCATCGCCTCTCGTCGCGTCGTGCAATCACAATATATTACATTGTACGTGTTAATCCATAACCACAGTTTATTTTGTAAGAGATATTAATTTTTTATCATCGAACCTCGGCTGAGTGGGTGAAAAAAAAACAAAATTTTTAATTGCTCACAATTTTAGAGCACTCCTCTGCTTACATTTTTATTTTTCTAGTTTGTTACATGATAATATTAATTGATGTATGATTATGTTTTGTATAAATATCAGAGACTTGAAATAAAATAATACAATAATCAAATAATAAAGGAAATCGTTGCAGAGCTCGAATACGTCGAAGGTTTGATTATCATACACAATCCAATACATAATTTCTATTAATCATATATGTAAAAAATATTTACTGATACCTAAAATATACTAGTTTAATTTTAAATAATAATTTGAGATTCTCACGTTGTCTATTCTCGCTCAAACATTTCGGTGGGTCATGGCTCCTGTTCATATTTGTATAATTAATAGTGTTGCCATATAATGCATACTGGATTTCATCAATAAATTAGCAGGCAATACGACTGGATGTATAAATATCAAGATGGCGGGCAAGGAGATGAGTTTGGCTGAGAAAATTAAGATGATTAACGGTATTTAAACAACAGTAATGAAGAGACTTGCTCCGCCACCTTGATATTTATACATGCAGTTGTATGGCCTGCTGATATACATATAGGTTTACTCAATGAACTTTTATCTATAGAAGCGGCATGTAATATTCCGCCATACTTTCATGTATGGCCGGTTCCACTTAAAGTGACAGATAGCGAAGCAATACAATTTGAATTAGCGAGACGGCGAGGCGGTAGGAACACGAAACCTGCTGGTGCCTCACATTTATTGACGTCTTTACAAGTATTATTGGCATCTCTCCTTATATATAAACTCATTGGGTTTACTTCATTACGAGTTGTATGAGCTAATCTCAAAGAGTGTCACTCTATAAAAATAAGAAACAAATATTATTTGTGATATAAAATTATGATATAATTAGTATGTTGTTGAATGGCATATTTTTCTATTTGTTATCGCGGTTTTGATATTTCAAGCGCCGCACATTCTACCGACAGTATTAACTGTGGTTTTCCGTTATAGTTATATCGTTTTATTTTTTTTATTTTCAAGTTTAGTTATGTGCGATCATCCGAATCGTTGAAATAAAAATATTCACCATGGATATCCACTATGAAGAGCTGTGCCAAGGTTGGAATATCACAGTTTGTTTTTATTAGTTTCACATATAAAATACTTCCTTATACCTTCTTTAATACACGTTAATAATTTAACCGAACGCATCATTAAAAATATTAAAAGACCGATCTAGAAACGTATTGATTTTTATCACAAAAAAATATTCTCGAACGTAGAGCAAGTTTTTTTATTGATTAACTTCAATGTGAAGATAATAGTTTTGTATTTGAAAAGCGTTAGTTTTAAAATATATGATACTTTTCTTTGGAATGTAGATATTTAAACGCCCAATAAGAGAGCTCACAATACAGACACACAGTAAAACGTATACATACACTATGTCCTTTTATATGTAATAATTCAAAGTGATTTGGTTCGTACTTTAACGCCCAATAAGAGAGCTCACAATACAGACACACAGTAAAACGTTTACATACACTATGTCCTTTTATATTTAGCAATTTGAAAGTGATTTGGTTCGTACTTTAACGCCCAATAAGAGAGCTCACAATACAGACACACAGTAAAACGTATACATACACTATCACCTTTTATATGTAGCAATTCAATGTTATTTGGTTCGTACTTTAACGCCCAATAAGAGAGCTTACAATACAGACACACAGTAAAACGTATACATACACTATGGCCTATTATATGTAAGAATTTGATGTGATTTGGTTCGTACTTTAACGCCCAATAAGAGAGCTCACAATACAGTAAAACGTATACATACACTATGGCCTTTTATATGTAATAATTCAATGTTATTTGGTTCGTACTTTAACGCCCAATAAGAGAGCTCACAATACAGACACACAGTAAAACGTATACATACACTATGGCCTATTATATGTAAGAATTTGATGTGATTTGGTTCGTACTTTAACGCCCAATAAGAGAGCTCACAATACAGTAAAACGTATACATACACTATGGCCTTTTATATTTAGCAATTTGAAAGTGATTTGGTTCGTACTTTAACGCCCAATAAAATAGCTCAACATACAGTAAAACGTATACATACACTATGCCCTTTTATATGTATTAATTGAATGTATCGAGGGATGGTCGGTCAGCTGGTGGTGGGTGTTAGAGTAGTGGGTGCATGTCGGGTAGTTTAGGCAGGCGGGGGATGTGCGCGTAGCTTGCTTGTTATCGATCAGGGTAGCGCTGTTCCTCTGTCCCAGTCACCGGCCACCCTCCAGCCAGACGCCACGCCATGATCATCATTAACCGCCCCGCCTAATCGTATCACACATTCATAACTACCGTCTTTCCCGATGCAAACGCTACGCAAGAAAACCAGTCCCTGCAAATGTGAGTGCTTGAGACGCATCACATCACATCACATTACCTCCATTACACACTAATCATTATCACGATCGATCGTATTCCACGTTGCGAGATCGCTCATACATACATATATTCGTCAATCACACATCACATGCTCTTTTATTTATAACTTATAACTCACTGTGCACTATTCATTCGGGCCATTCAACTGCTCACCTCTCTTCGACGGATAAATCGATCATCACTGTTATTTGTGTACATTTTGCATGATATATTTCAATACGTTAAGTCCTGCGCACATTGGCCGATTCTGGCATACAATTACTTATATGATTTATATAAAAATCCGAAAAGATCCCAAATCAACTCGTATATATTTTACTACAAAATCTATAGACAGACATATAGCAATACATATTATTGGGTTACTAACAAATAAACGTATCTACAAATTAACTTATTACATTATCTTAAAAATTCAAAAAGAGTCTTTAAATATCCCATTAACAGACTTTATACGTAAAAATATCGTTCCCTTTTTTTTATGTATTAGACGTGAATTAATAAATAAATAATAGTGTTCTTAATAAAGGCTTGGAATTGATAATATCAATTCGACGTGTAATTAACACAAAAAACGTGATTAATATGCCATATTAGCTTTTATTGGAATTTAACTGTGATATTTCACATAATATGCTTCTGATATATTGCAATTATTTAAGATGCATTTTTAAGTCAAAAAAATATTTTTCGTACAAACTTTTTTGGTTAATAAGCGATCGAGATTAATGTATAAATTTACCCTAAAAATCCATTATTAATAAGTAAATTATCTAATATAATAAATAATAGTGTTCTTAATTGAGGCTTGGAATTGATATTATCAATTCGACGTGTTCGAATTAACACAAAAAACGTGATTAATATGCCATATTAGCTTTTATTATAATTTAACTATGATATTTCACATAATAAGTTTCTGATATTTTGAAATTATTCATGATGCATATTTAACTCAAAAATGGTTATTCGATAGTTTTTTTAATAATAATCGATCGAGAATAAAGTATAAATTTTGCCTCGATAGAACGATGACAAATAACTTAATTTAGTCTCAAAATCAATGGTCTGTAAACTCCAGATTAATAGTCTATCAATCTACTCTTTGTTTGTTTGTAGAGCAAATATGTAAGAAATATGGACTTTGGACATATTCAATGTGTGACTTTTGCTCTGCAAATATTGGGAACAAAGAATGATCAGAAGATTCTTTAAAAAAATGTTATAGGTGTATAATAAGTATTTTTTCAAAACATTGCCATAGTCATTTTCACAGACTATCGTGGAATTTCATCAAAAAGTTACTTGGTTGGTAAAAAAAAATATGCGTATCCTAAAAAAAAAGTTTAATTTATTTCTAATTCATTCTTCTTCTTTTTCTAAATAAATTCCATGCTTATTATTAATTAATTAACCAAATTAGTTAATTACTTAATCAATAGTCTGTGTCAAAGATTGATCACAAATATATGTATTGGAATAGTAACAAAGAAATGATTATATCTTAAACATGGAGTATGACTGATATTCAAAGTATAGTTTTCATATTTGTTTTGTATGTGATTGCACGGGAAGATTGAATTTTTTTTGCCTGAAATTGGCAGGTTTTGATGTTTTGAACTAAAAAGTGACGTCTGCATTTCCGTGTTGTGGACAAAAATCACTGTAAGAATGCAGGTCTGCCATTTTCAACACCTGTTAAGACCCTTCGGTGAGTTTTCAAATTTAAAATCTATCTCTTTCAAAGTAAAGTATTGTTCGCGACTTTTTTTTGTATATAATAATTTCACTAAACGGAGTGGGTTATTTTGTCCTTCCTTTTCTATTAGTAAAGAATGTTGTTTTGTGACAAAGGATGTTGAATCTTGCACTTGTGTTTTGTCAAATGCTTTTTATCATAAATTCAATTGCTTTTGTGATCATAAAACATGGTGATTGAAATCATTGAACCAAATCATGTCATCCGACAGCATGAAAAATATTTCATTTCATAATCTATAGAACAAATGTTCAAGTATGCTATGTTTCATAAACAATATTGTATCCATTCTAGACAAGAACGAGCCTTCCCGATTCCTCGGAGAAGGCGTATATTTTAAAGCCAAATTGATTGGCATTCTAGAGGTGTCCGAAGCTCGCGGCGACAGAATGTGCCAAGAAGCTTTGGCAGATCTCAAGATGGCCATCAGGGCTGCTGGTGAACACAAACAGAGAATTACTGTGCATATTGCTATAGAGGGATTAAGAATAAAAGATGAAAAGTCTGGGGTAAGTCTCAAAAATATAGTTAGTACTCATTTTGAAATATTTTTTATGAAAAAATAATTTTGAATATTTTAGGAATCATTATATCATCACCCAGTGCACAAAATTTCATTTATTGCACAAGACATGACTGACTCGAGAGCTTTTGGATATATTTTCGGTTCGCCAGATATGGGTCACAGATTTTTTGGAATAAAAACAGACAAAGCAGCTAGTCAGGTAATTAATCAATATTTCCATCTAAATTAAATGTGATAATTTTTTTTTTATTATAGGTCGTCATAGCCATGAGAGATCTATTTCACGTTGTATTTGAATTGAAGAAGAAAGAAATCGAGCTTGCCAAACAACAATTAGAATCAAAAACTTTAGCCATATCCAGATATGCTTCTACATCTATAACGGATTCCTCCTCTAAGGTGATTTTTTTAAAATAAAAATCGCTTTTATTAATTTCAAAGTGTATTAATTGTTAATTTGATCATCAAAAAGTGATAAAAACATGTGGACAGAAAACTAAATTACTCAATACAAGTGAAAGAAAGTTTATGTTTGATACAACTTGCAGAGTCATAATGGTGAAGGAAGTACAAGATCTCGACTTACCATTGCTGGATGTTCTTTAACTCCTTCATCTTCTGCTGCGAATGCGGGAACCTCAAGCAGTACATCGAGTGGTGGAGCGGCTGTTGCTGAACTAGTCGATTTAGAACAGGAACTTAGTTCTTTACAAAGAGGCCTGCATCAGATGGAAAGACTCACACCGACATCGGACCCATTCGGAGATTCCTTTACACCAACCCCTGTAATTATAATAAAATATTGTGTGATATTTTGTGCTTATTTTCGTGAAATTAGTGACGGTGTTTTTTTATCATGAGTGATATTTTAACTATATTTTAAAAAAATGCATGTTTATTTTTTTTTTTTTTACATAGATTTATGTGTTCACTGATGTATTTTAGGGAATTTTACCTCCACCTCCTCATGCTTCCTCAAGAGGAACTCGGAATACACCAGCAAGTGTTACCAGTGAGGGAGGATCCCCATTCAGTCCGCATACAGTTCGCACACATTTTACATTTCCGGAAACAGTGCTCAACAATATTGCGACAGTTTCTTTACCAACTGTGCAAACATCTCCCGTTGAATCATCAACTTCCAAACATCAGAGTCCGAGAAGAACTAGTGGCTTGAGTAGAAGTTCTGTAGATAGTTCCGAAAAAACTACTCTCGGTCTGTTAGATAGGACAATTGTCCCTTCGCCTACTTTAAACGATTCCCTTAAAGAGGTTAGTAAATTAATACAATGGAAATTGCTTATCCATAAGATAGATTGTTTAATTTATTATTTTATTTTCAGTCATCTACCGAACCTCAAGAAAACAACACCAGCAGCAATAATATATTTGATGTTTTCACAGAACTAGACCCCTTGGGTACTGGTAGAAGTAAGCCATATGTAGATAAGAAACATTTCTTCCAAGAATTAAAAAACCCACCAAAGAAAGTACTCAAAGATTTAGTCGGCGGTACTATCATCAGCCAAGCCGATCAAATGACGTCTCAAAATGTAGAACCAGTTACCTCGAGACGTGAGTTGTTAACAACTTTGGCATCCGTTGGAAGGCATTCTGGTGGATCTGTCAGCATTTCTAAACAAGAGCCAATGTATTCATCGACATTGTTCACATCAGATCCATTTGCTGAAACTGATCCGTTTGACAGTACGGATCCATTCGCTGGTCCGATTAAAACCGATCCGTTTGTTGGAGGGCCTTTAGACTTTTCCAAAGACTTCCAACCTGATTTTAAATTTGTAATGAAAGAGACAACTCTCCCCGAGACTAGAATAGGATCTGAAGATTCCAGTAAGATGACATTCATTTCTTCTTTGCAAAATGAGGCTCCTTCCCTCCATGTTTCACTACCTCCTGAAACTACATCTAGATCACCAAGATGTACAAGACAGGTATTTTATTTACAAATTAAATTAGAATTGTTTATATTTTCCAATATTTTACTTTTTCTTTGTAGCCTTCAATAGATAAATCTACCGTGCGGCAAAGACCTCAATCTGCTAGGCAAAGTCAACAAGTGCATCCATCTCCTTCTCCACCGCCACCACTACCTCCAAAAAAACCAGTGGAAAAGTCTTCAGATTCAAGTGTGGGACCTCCTTTACCTCTTCCTGCAAGGCGCAGACCAACAGTTCCTCCCAGCCAATCAAAAAATTCTTCAATTCTCGGAAGCAATACATCGGGATGGTTTGTTCCGCCGTTACAGACAGAAGATGATTATTTAGCACCAGTGCCAGCTCCTGCCAAAAAACCGGTATCTTCTCCGTCACCATCGCCTGGATTAGATATTACTTTAGCCCAATTGTTGACGTGTGAAATGGACGAACTCGCTGATAGACTACGAATGCCAGCTGAAAAATTGTCTAAAATGACTATAGTTCAACTGACTGGCCATTTGAAAGAATACCTTCAGGGTGGAACTGTTGAGACCAAAAATGATCCGATTCCAGACAAACCTCCTCAAGTTGCTGCTAGACCTCCGCAGAGTTTCGAAAAACCACCTGAATTTGTTGCCAATTTTGAAGAGAACTTTGAAAATACTAAATATGCAACATTCGTTTCTGATTTTGATAGCAATTATAACACTTCCCATAAAACATATGATAGATATGCTGTTTTTAGAGAAATAGAAGTTGCAGAAGTGAAGAATCAACCGTTGAATGATTTCATATCTCAAAATCAGGAAGAACACGACTCTCTGAGTTCTCAGCCGGATTTGCCTTGTGATCCTCCACTGGCTCAATCCATAGATATAATAAAACCTGACATAAAACTGGATCCAACCCCTACAAAATCAACTCTATCGAATTTGATTTCACAGACTGTCGCACAAAATTCCAAATTAGAAGAACTGAAAAATGTCATAAGCAATATTCATAAAAATAGTGTTTCTCCCACACCGGAGATCGATATAAAAGCATTGACTGAAATTAAAATTAGTGATAGTGACAACAAACCGACTAACTCATCCGATAGATATGCCGCTCTTAGAGATCTGTCTACATTAGACGAACCTATTCGACCTTTAAGCGCTGATCTGTTTGAAGAAACACAGCGAAAAACACCGTTACAAGTACCGAAAGAGCGTAAAAAATCTGATGAAAAGTCCGACGGATTCGATCATTCGGATTTCTTTGATTGTATTGATCATTCTCTATCTCTAACCAATACAGAAGATGCTTTTCGAAAGTCACCTCTAGTCATTAAGGAACCGGTTTTGAGTCCGGATAAGCCTTCAGAGATTGTGCACAATTCTCCAGTGCAGCTGACGGCTCCCACCTTGCCAACTTCCCGTTCAATCAGCGATATTGCTAGCGGTTCTTCTCCCGAGATTGTTACTGGTAAATTGACTGTTTTTAAATCATTGTTATAAAAAGTAATTTTTTGTTAATTTGTATGTAGGTCGAGAATCCGTTCCAGGTGACAGGGAACACGACAGTAGTCACAGGAGCAGTAGCTCCAGGCGCCGAGGGGATTCTTGGGCATTACTCGGTAGTTCCGGCTCGAAGCAGCGATCTAGACCCTGTAGAGATGATAATAGATTGCCCAGTGAAGACGGTGTGTCTCCTTGGTCATCAGACTCTAAAGAATCACCTCCGCAACAAGTCAAATGTTGGTCTAGAAACTATCCTGAATCTTCGAGAAGAACAAGAAGAAACCAAAAATCTTGGCAAGCCCGTACGTATTATCATATAATATTTTTTTATATCCAATGAAAATATTTTATTTATTATTATTGCAACCAGGTCAAACATCGTCTTCATCAAGGGATGTCTCACCATGGGAAGAAGACCCTCCGCCCCGTGAACCTATGCCACATTCTAGGTCTTATCACAGAGACAGGTATTTAAATTATCATTATTTTTACCCATAAAAAGAATACTTCATAATATATTTTATTATCAGGCATGAATCTGGAGGCTCTTGTGAACGACGTGATTCAGGTGGATCCAGAGAGAGAAGAGATTCGGGAAGTGGAAGAGACCGCGATAGACACAGAAGAAGACTAAAAGTGAGAGATGATGACGATGACGAGTATGTATATTTAAAATCCCTTAAATATTATGTATCTACACATTATTTTAAATGATTATTATTTTATTTTTAGATGGTCGGAAGAACGGGGATATTCAAGTGGCAGAAGAATATCACCGTGCAATAGATCTGGTAGTCAGGAAGGTCGCAGGGATCGAGCCAGGCAGTCGGATATAAGATGGAGACCACCGGATGGTGAATATTAATTTAATTGCATTTCTATGAATAGTATTAATTATGTAAATGAATTTTCAGATAGAGGATATAGCACAGTGGGGCGAAGAGAGAGTGGACGAAGAAGAGGTGAACCACCGTGGCAAGGAGATGATTCTTCCCATAGGTTAGAATAATATAATTGTGAATAAATGTAATTGAATGAATTATATATTGTAACTTTATAACAGATACAGTTCTACTATGGGAAATCGGAGTTGGAGGCGTTCTGGAAGTAGTGGTGATGGAGATAGAAGATCGGGAGGTGGAAGTTCTGGAGAACGTTCTAGAGGAAGACATTCGCAACAGTCGTCTCACAGAACGAGATCATCAAGGCATAGAACTCATAGATCTCCTTTTGAAGATGATTTCAACAGAGATAGATCGCCATCGCCGTTGCCACCTGCTTCACCTTCATCCAACCGCTCTAGGAATACCAGACACCACTTCTTTGACGATTTCAATCAATCTGAAGCCGATTCACCTGTAGTACCCAAAAGCAATGCTAGGTTTAGATTCTCCAATGATTTTTCGGAGAAAGATTCTCCCAAGTCACAAAACTCACCATTTGAAAATGATTTCGTAGACAAAAAAAAATACGGCAGCAATTATTCGAATTTAGATAAGGAATCTCCAGTTTCTTCACGCGTTGCAAACTTTGGCCGCTTCAAGTTTGAAAAGGAACCTAGCTCTGAAAATTTATCTGGATCTCCTGCGTCACCACGTCCTCGCGCTTCGACCCCTCCGCCTAATAACAGATCGTTGTTCGAAGATGATTTTTCACCAGAACCCCGTAATGGCATTTTGAGGTCTTCTGAGCCCAACGGAGATCATTGCAGGAAGGAAACCATACGCGAAGGGGAGGAGTTAAAACCACCATCTAAAGAAGAGAGGACTGAGAAGAATGTTGGCTTCAATTTCGGTAGTAATAAAGAAGGTGGACCACCGGAAAATAGACGTAGTCAAAAAATGTCCAGCAATAAAAGCCGTTCAAAGCCCGAATTAGACATTAAGAAATCGGAATCTGTCAATATATTTGCTCGTGATAATGATCCGTTCGACGGAGATGACTTCTTCAACAGCTCCGGCTCGGAGAAGCCCAAGAAGGATAAATGGCAGGAAGACTTTGCCTCATTTGATAACATATAATTTGAATAACACCATTTATTCACAAAATATTGACTGGTATTTAGAACTATTTTAACTGTGATGATTGAGCATTTACCAAGCTTTTATTGACCATTTTTTTTAAGTGTTTCCGTTGAAATATAGGTATTTGCCCAAATCGTGAATGAAAAATTAGTTGTATAATTAATTAATTATCAATGATATTTACGAACTACCTATTTTATAGTCGATCAATATGTAATCGAAAAAGTTGTCGTGAATGTTTATGAATATATCAGTTGTATACATTATTATTACAAATTTTATTTATGAACTAATTAATATAATATGTATTTATGTTTTTACATAGAGCACTTCTTTGCATAAGAATCTCAGGAATCATTGAAATGAAATTTGCTTAAATTTTAATTTATTTATGTGAATTGCCATTTGTAAAATCATGTTGGTAGTCGTATCACCATATTATGTACTTCATTTTATTATTATTGTACATAATTGTAGCTTTTCATCATCTGCTATTGTTTCAATGAGAACTATGAACAAATTTCACAATATGATTGTTTGTATAGTCGTCTTTTTATAGTAATAAAATCAATTTATTTAATTTCAATCCCAAATGCATTTTATTTCAAAACAATCCATACAACACTAAATAAAGTAAGAATTTGAATGATCTTTATGTAATTTCTGTACACTATAATTGTTAATACTCGAGTCACACAGTACATGATTAATTAAAAAAAAATACATTTAGCATTGGAGATATATGTATTTTAATTGATAGTTTCTCCGATGTGTGTCCTTATATGACGATTTAGGCTGCCTCTTTCTCTACATTTATAATTACACTGATTACAACTGAAAGGTTTTTCTCCGGTATGAATACGAATGTGACGATTTAGCATGTTTTTATCTCTACACTTATAATCGCAAAGATCACAGCTGAATGGTTTTTCTCCGATGTGTCTCCTTATATGACGATTTAGGATGCCTTTTTCACTACACTTATAATCACACTGATCACAACTGAAAGGTTTTTCTAAATCGTGTATTCTTAAGTGACGATTAAGCACATTTTTATCACTACATTTATAATCACATTGATCACAGTTGAATGGTTTTTCTTCACTGTGTGTCTTTATGTGACGATTTAGGATGCCTTTCTCACTACACCTATAATCACACTGCTCACAATTAAATGGTTTATATTGAATGTGTATTCTAAAGTGACGATTTAGCAGGTTTTTATCTCTACATTTATAATCACAAAGATCACAGCTGAAGGGTTTTTCTCCAACGTGTGTCTTTATGTGACGATTTAGACTACCTTTCTGTGTACATTTATAATCACACTGATTGCAGCCGAAAGGCTTTTCTCCCATGTGTATCCTTACGTGACGATTTAGCATGTTTTTATCTCTACACTTATAATCACAAAGATTACAGTTGAATGGTTTTTCTTCACCGTGCGTCCTTATGTGACGATTTAGGATGCCTTTCTCGGTACACTTATAATCACACTGATCACAGCTGAAAGGTTTTTCTCCAGTGTGTGTCCTTAAGTGACGATTTAGCATGTTTTTATCCCTACACTTATAATCGCAAACATCACAGCTAAATGGTTTATCTCCAACATGTGTCTTTAAATGGCGATTTAGTATGCCTTTCTCACTGCACTTATAATCACACTGCTCACAGTTAAATGGTTTGTCTTGAATGTGTACTCTTATGTGTCTATTTAGCAGGTTTTTATCTCTACATTTGTAATCACAAAGATCACAGTTGAAGGGTTTTACTCCAAAGTGTATCGTTATGTGACGATTTAGACTACCTTTCTGTGTACATTTATAATCACACTGATCGCAGCTAAATGGTTTTTCTCCAATGTGTATTCTTATGTGACGATCTAACATGTTTTTATCTCTACATTTGTAATCACAAAGATTACAGCTGAATGGTTTTTCCCCAATGTGCCTCCTTACGTGACGATTTAAGATGCCTTTCTCACTACATTTATAATCACACTGATCGCAGCTGAATGGTTTTTCTCCAGTGTGTGTCCTCGTATGACGATTTAGCATGTTTTTATCGCTACACTTATAATCACACTGATCACAATTGAATGGTTTTTCTCCAGTATGTGTCCTTATGTGACGAATTAGGATGCCCTTCTGTCTGCATTTATAATCACACTGTTCACAACTGTACGGTTTTTCTCCAGTATGTGTCCTCATATGACGAATTAGCACGCTTTTATGTGTACACTTATAATCACACTCTTCACAGCTGTAAGTTTTATGAGAACCCTCACTATTCTTGTCTTCACTATCCCACTCTTCAATCTCTAATTTAATATATTTCTTGTGTACATTTTCGTCTTCTTCACCTGATTCTTCTGATTCTAGTTTCACATCTTTAATATCAATGGAGTCCTCCTTTATATTTGTATCTTCATCATCGGAACCTTCTGGCTCTAGTTTAATATCTTCAATTTTAACTGAGTTTTCATTTATATTTCTGTCTTCCACTTTTGAATATGGTTTAATTTCTTGAATATCAATAAAGTCCATTTTTCCCAATGAGCTTATTGATTTTCCCTCTTGTGTTGATTTTTTTTAAATGTCAAATCGTACGTGACAGATTAAGTGTTTCCATCCTTTAAAAAATATTGATCACTGGCCAGATTGGCAAATATCCATTCTTATAAGTAAGTCTCAAAATAAGTATCTATTATTGTAAATGTACTGTATTTCTGAAAGTCTTATAGATATATATATAATTATAAAAGTATTTGAATGAAATATATGTAAACTAGTTATTTCAATGGCAATACAGAAACAGCTGTCATTGTTTGTCATGACATACGTAGCGACTGACGCTGTCAAATATGAAACAGAGACCAAAGTAAGTCAATCTGTGTATTTTAAAACAAGTTTATTATATTATTACGCATATTATAACGCAAGAGTGATGTTTTAGAGTAAGATATGCTCTTGACGGAAGTTATTCGGGCATCAAATATATGTCATCTGGAAAAGTAAGCGACGACAGCGATGAAGAAATTGAATTATCAAATAGTAAACAAGTTGGGTCACAACAGTTCCTAGAGGTTCAAGTGCAACAGGGCGATACTCTCCAAGCCATTGCTCTACGTTTCAACTGTCCTGTAAGTTCATTGAATCATTAAACAAACATATGTGATATTTATATTTTATACGAATTATAGGTGTCCAAGTTGATGCGAGTGAATCATTTGATAAGAGAGAATGAAATATTTGCCAAGCGAATATTGAAAGTTCCAATCAGTGCATACTCTCTTCTAACCGAATCTCTCCCCCAAGTCCACAAAAGCGGTACCAATTCCCCGACGGTGGCCAAATCCACGCCGGAAGTACTGCCGATAGAAGAAAATAAAGACTTGCAGCAGAAATTGATCATAGCATCGGTGAATGCGACCGAGATACAAATTCCGAAGGCAGCCGCTGTTGCCAAAGTGTATTCAGCCAAGCTGCAGAATATTACCAATAATTCTGTGTTAAATAATGACGGAGTTTTATTTCAAAAAGGCAACGGAGAGAATGAGGATGATGCGACTGTTCACATCCCTCTCATAGCAAACTCTAGTAATATTAATAATTCAATAGAAGCCGTAGTCGTTAATGAATTCACATCGAAGGGTGCTGATTTGGGACTCAAGTGGATACATTTATTACTATGTATCCTAATCTTGGGAGTGTTGATTCCCGTTGTTTATGTTGTGTATATTGCTGAACATCCTGAGAAATACCATCACTCACAATAATATTTAGATCTGTCGTGTTTCTTCTCAAAGACTGATGTGTAATAGTAGAAGAAAATTGATTTTACTTCATTTCAAAGAGTATTTTTCTACATTGATATGGTAAATTGTAAAAAGGGGTTTAAAAATGTTTGTATTACTTGCTGCGGTTGCTGAATTCGAAAGAAGCAGAACATCTATTGAAAAAGACAGCTAAAAACAAAACAAATTGATGTTCCATAATTTTAAACCCTTGTGATGATGGAGAATATTTTTATATGAAAAATATTTTAATTATGAATGATTGATTTGTGATATTGGAGAGCTTGGAAATTATTATACACATACAATTTATTTTTATGTAAAAAATGATCTTTGGATAAATGAATTGTTTGTAAATACATACATATTTATTAAGGCAATTCAGTCATGTCTATTTTATTGTAAATATGAATTTACATTTTTAATAAAACTGAATTTTTTATACCCTCAAAATATTGTAATCAATATCCCCGTTTTATATAGAGTATTTCAATAAATAATAATTTTATTTAGTTGATGCCGTGCCACTCTTAATTTTTACCGAGTGTGTCAAATAATATTTAAAAAAAATACTTTATCTAAAATGGGGTGAATGGGGACAATATTTGAGAAAGATTATTATTTTTACTATGTCTCTCATCTTGATACTATTCTAATAAAAAATATTTAAAAAACTGCACACATATGATTTTCTAATTTCTTTATTTCCTATTCATGTTCATCCAAATTGATTAAATAAAAATACACTTACACAGTGAAAATATATTCGAACTAATGCATTATTTTTTTGATATATTTTAATCAGATTGATAAAACCAATATATTAGCCGACCATACAACAGGATGTATAAATATCAAGATGGCGGACCAAGTAGACGAGTCTGAGTGAGACGATTCTCGATAGACGTCTACATTCCTCTTAAAAATTATTATTCACCTTGATTACAAGTTTTGCCTCAGTCAAACTCATTTGCTTGGTCCACCATTTAGATATTTCAGTTTGATGGCCTGCTAATATGTCGGTGGTATCAATCAGTAACATATTATTTAATAATATATTAATCCATAATATAATAGAATATTCATAGATGTTTTTTAAAAAAAAAGACATTTTATATTTATACTATCCATTTTATTCAATAAAATTTTATCAATACACAGTATTTCAACCCAAAGTGACAATAATAAGTTGTACCGACACAAATGATTTTTTTGATACAGATCGCTGACGCTGTACAAATGTTAGTGATTTCCGTAATTGTAATTTTTGGTAAACATGTTAAGATATTTCCTATTATATGCGATTAAAACATAAATTAATATTGATTCAGTTGTATTTAATAAGACTGGTTGAGATTAGTGGTAATATTTATATATTTTTAATTTGTACTCTAAATGTTTCTTTACACACTTATTAATAAAAAAAATCACCTAAAATATTCAACTTGTCCGGAATCGATCGATCGTTTGTTTGCGTGGATAATCCAACAGGCCATTTTGGATAAAAATATTCAATCATATAACATCTTAAGGCATATAATTACACGGTGAATAGAATTATTATAAACTACTTATTAAGAAAAATAGCTCTGGAGGAATGTAAGCGAAAAATATTACTTTAAAACAAAAGTGATCACCAACTCATTCGATGATTGTTATTTTTTATTGAGATTGTGATAAATAAAAAAAAAATCAAACACGGGTTATTAGTTAATTTCTTTTTTATGCAATCAGTCTTCAATTTAGAATGAGCTTTAATATTAAAATGCCCGATGGAAACATAACCACTAATAATTTGATTACAAAAATATGGTTGGTAACCCTTAACTTTATAATATCTAGAATATGTTTAAATGCTAAATATATAATTTCTGTATTACACAGGAATACATTAAGAGTTTTTCTTTTCGTGGTAATTCGAATATATGTGTATATATATATATTTATGTATATATCCAAGGTAATTTCAAATCCGATAGTGAATTTAAGAGAAGATTTGTAAAAGATGATGATGAAAGAATATAATGTGTTTAATAATCTTCAAGTCTTCCTCCTCCGCCGCTGCCGTTATTTTCGTGGACACTGAAAATAGTAAAAATCAATTTTAATTTTGTGAATTCATCTTAGATTGTGTGATAATTAGTAAATGAAACAGAGGTCAGGTACCAGCCGATGGTTAGTGATGAAGCTCCCACGATGATAGTTCCGGTCGCTGTAGGCAGATTAGTGATTTTTTGTTATGATTAAATGAAACAACAAAATCACTAGTCTTCCACACAATGAACCGGCAGAAAGATGAGTTGGTTAGTGCATTCCGTTGTTGCTGTTATTATTATATATTAGTAATGATGATGAAAAGACAGAGGTTTCCCAAGCTTAGTAGTTTTGGATTGAAAGCAAACATGATTTAATATTTAAAGTTATTTATATACCTCTGTTGCAGAAGATATTGTGCCATTTGTATTTGCTGCGGTTGTCCTTTGATTGTGATGATTCTGTCATTCGCTCCGGCTAATGGATCGTCTATTGTAATTCCAGCCCCCGAGCTCTGTCTTATTTTACGGATACGCGATCCACCTTTACCAATGATGGCTCCTGCCAACTAAAATCAAATTATTAGTAATTGAGATATACATTTATTTAATTTATTAAAAAAAATCCCTACGTCTTTGGGAATAGTAACCCTGGTTACATTTCCAGTGAAGTCTCCGTCGGGAGATGAATTTGGTTGACCGCCATTGTTGCCATTGCTAGAGTCTCCATTGAAGTTGTTCATGGTTCCGAAGTCATCGTTTCTCGGACCAAAATTGGCATTGTTTCTTGGAGTATTTCCGAATCCACCGAAATCATTGTTTCGAGGGGCGGGTCCTCCAAATCCACGTGGCGGGCCAAAATTGTTGCGTGGCGGAGGTCCCCTGTTTCCACCTCCAAAGCGTCCGGGCATGTCATTTCTAGGCGGTGGGCCTCCCATCCTTCCTCCTCTGCGATTGGGTCCCGGTCCCATATTTCCTCCGGCTCCATAGCCACCATATTCATCAGCATAGTAGTCATCATAATTGTAGGGGTTGTAATTCTGCTCAACTCCTTTGATTGGTGCCTGGAAATAAATTAATCACGTACTTTATACTCATTCCATAAACAATACATTCGATGAAAACAAAATACCATAATCTAATTTTAAAATGGTGATTTACTGCACAATTTTACAATCAAATTGTGATTTGTGTGAAAAAAAAATGCAATTAACAAATTGTGATTTTTTGCAAGACATCTTTTTGTAATGACATTTAAATAGTGCAATTTTTTATTCCGAAAATTTTATTTCCATAATCCCAAATTAATGAATATACAACATTTTCTTTCAGACATTCAATGGCCAAGAGCACAAAGGTAATAAATAAAGTTTGACAACCTGGGAAATTAATTAATTGTATATTTTCTGCCAAGCCGACATATTTGAGCCGCTGAGAGGAAAAGTAGTCCAACCGCATTTATGACAACTTTTAGTAAATGAAGATTTTGCGTTTAAGCTTAGTAAAAAAAAAACATACCAGCAGAATTGTGTTACTTTTTTTAAATTCCAAACTAGAAGATGTTAAAAAAACATAATACTTTTTCCATAGATGGAGACCGACCCAATGAAACCCAAGAATGGTCTAATTCAAAATAGAGAAATTTTGGGTAGTACCACTTTTTCTCCCAGTGGCTCATTTATTACCATTGTGGTTTTGACAATCGATATAATCAGTTCAGTTCTATGATGATTCAATTTTAACGAAAGCCCGTGTTAAATTAATCTAACATTTTATTTATGTAAAATATGTTAAATACTCACAGTCTTGACGAGGTTAACGATTTCCTTGATGGCATCAACGCAGCATTCAGAGCGGCCGATGATTTGTATAATGCGGTCGGTGCTTTGGGGCGCAGTGTTGGAGAATATTTTGATGCGGGCGCCAGTTTTCTGAAAGGGAAGAGGAGCATGTGTTACATTTTCAGGTTATACACCCCCGACCGGGAACTGAACCGGCATATTCAACAATATCGAAGGCTTCTAGGCAAGGCGGGGTCGGTTTGGCGCGCTGCCATCCATTATGCTCCTTATGCACGCGTATTATAAGGACTGAAATAAAACATCGACAGTCGGCACAGATGCGCGCGCAAGGCACACTAAATTGTGCAATCACACCGCGATTAAGGGATGATATAAATATTTTTAAATGTATCGACCGGCCACTATCGAGGGCGACACGTGGTGATTAAATATAAGAAGAGCCCCAATAGAGTGTGAGAGGATATCCGGTGTGCCGCCCCAGACGAGGACCACATGTGTATTTTACCTAAAGTATTATATACAGGAAGCTCGACGGGGCAGGTATGGCGGCAGGAGACGTGTTACCAGGTCGAAGATCAGCTGTGCAGTGAGTGGAGCCCATGGTGGAGCCAGACAAAGGGTCCTTGCTGAAGGAAGGGAACAGAACCGACAGCACATCTGCGATCACCACCTGCCTCACACCTGCCGTCCTCACTACATTCACTTCACAACCACGCTATATTTTATATTATGTTGCTCACAATAAGCGATGCTCCCATCAACTTATAAACTATAAGTACGAACCAAATCACTTTGAATTACTACATGTATAAGGCCATAGTGTATGTATACGTTTTACTGTATTGTGAGCTCTCTTATTGGGCGTTAAAGTATGAACCAAATCACTTTGAATTACTACATATAAAATACCATAGTGTATGTATACGTTTTACTGTGTGTCTGTATTGTGAGCTCTCGTATTGGGCGTTAAAGTACGAACCAAATCACATTAAATTATTACATATAAACGGGCATAGTGTATGTATACGTTTTACTGTGTGTCTGTATTGTGAACTCTCTTATTCAGCGTTAAAGTATGATACACTTTGAAATGTATAAAATATATAAAAGGCCATAGTGTATGTATACGTTTTACCGTGTGTCTGTATTGTGAGCTCACTTATTCAGCGTTAAAGTACGAACAAAATCACTTTGAATTGCTACATATAAATGCCATGGTGTATGTATACGTTTTACTGTGTGTCTGTATTGTGAGCTCTCTTATTTAGCGTTAAAGTACGAACCAAATCACATTAAATTATTACATATAAACGGGCATAGTGTATGTATACGTTTTACTGTGTGTCTGTATTGTGAACTCTCTTATTCAGCGTTAAAGTACGATACACTTTGAAATGTATAAAATATATAAAAGGCCATAGTGTATGTATACGTTTTACCGTGTGTCTGTATTGTGAGCTCACTTATTCAGCGTTAAAGTACGAACAAAATCACTTTGAATTGCTACATATAAAGACCATAGTGTATGTATACTGTGTTTTACTGTGTGTCTGTATTGTGAGCTCTCTTATTGGGCGTTAAAGTACGAACCAAATCACTTTAAATTACAACATATAAAAGGCCATAGTGTATGTATACGTTTTACTGTGTGTCTGTATTGTGAGCTCTCTTATTGGGCGTTAAAGTACGAACCAAATCATTTAAAATTACCACATATAAAAGACCATAATGTATGTATACGTTTTACTATGTATCTGTAGTGTGAGCTCTCTAAACTTTTCAATTTTTAATTATTATTTTTAAAAGTTTGAGAATCTTGCGTATTTACTTATTAGGTGATTGGCCACCTGATTTGAATATGTTAACAAAGTACGGTATAGCATAATTTCAACCAAAATGCATTATTATGAACATTGGAAGTAAATAACAATACCTTGTTGACGTATTCAATTTGAACTTGTACTTGAACTAATGATGTTTTTGTTTTTCTTTAATGACAACATATATTCACTCATTAACAAAAAGATTCTCAAGCTGTCATAATAAATTATTTTATTACAAAAAAAATATTTTTTATACAAAAAAATGCTTAAGCCAGTTTTATTTTATTTTTTAATAATCGCACTGGCATTACATAAGGGCGAAAAAAATCTTTTAGTTTCAAATGAAAACATGAAAAATTATGCTAATGCGAAATTCTCCGATTAGTAGAGGATCCCATTATTCTCGATATAAATTTGTATAATTAGTAATATGATATAAATAAAGCGACATGTTTAGTGTACCGAGCCAAGATTGAGTGTTTTAAAAGGAAGTATCGGGCGGATGTTAAAAATGTGGTAAACCGCCGAATGAAGCTATGCGACCGCCACCATCACGACAATCGGACTCCTCTACTACTAATAATATCGAGGTGCAGATGTCGAGAAGGCCACATGTCTGCTGATGATGATGATGATGATGACCAGGATCAGGTGGAGCAGCAGCTTGCGGACCAGTGCGACAGGTGAAACCATCAAAAACAAAGAGGCACGGGCCGCGCACTCTACACTACATTCTCTTCAATAACTACTCTTCGTTTCATACGTTTGTAGAGAGAAAACAACAGAATATAGACATGCCCAGTATTTGCTATACAATAAAGTGGCCACATTATTTTACACTCGAATACTGTTTGAAAAAACCGACACAAAGTTGTGAATGTGTGAATGTGCCAATTAAAAAAAATCGGATAAATAACATTCGGAGTACGCTCAAGACTTTATTAACAGACGTATACGACAATACGTATAATCTCACTCAAATACGTCTGCTTGGTCCGCCATCTTGATATTTATATATCCAGTTGTTTGACATTCTTATCGACGGTAACGGTCAAGTACGTAAAAATATCAAAATAAATGGTTAAAAGGCACATGCCGTCTAAATGGACATCTGGTCACTTTACTCTACAAACATAAGAAACAAACGGCCTTCGTAGCAATTTAATCAAAACTATATAACACAATCCCCCAAACTCAAAATCCTACAGTTAAAACTAAACGGCAGAGATGGTAATAATGACTGTAAATCGGCTTTAAAATTTAAAGGTTTAAATTTAACAACGCCAGGTTAGGTTAGGTTAGAAAAATTCAATCTTAATCAATTTAATTTCCTGTCGAATGTTAAAAATAGTCATACAATTTATAAAATTCGTGAAAATATTACACCTATCCCTTTTCCTTATAGAGTGCAATAAAGCGATATAAATACTCATAGTGACGTCGGATTTCTTCATATGAGTGCATTAATAAGATAAAAGAATACTATAATATTCGTTTGACATTGGCACATCTCTGTAATACGCATATGGAGTAAAAAAATAAACAACTAACATTATGACTGATGGAAAGAAAAAACAAGACCAAGTCCACACACGTTCAGTTAAACTTAGGCCCGCCATACACGTTTAGTTTAACTGATAGTATGAGCCAACTAAGAGCCAGTTTCTAAAAGTCGTGTTAAATCGCATGCTACGTGGCAAGAGATTGTACAAATCTCGTGTCATATATAAATATTCCGTTTCCTCAGCCCCTGTCAAAGCTATAGCCGCGTAGTTCCGATGTGCGTATCGGAAGCATTCAAGAGAACTTGGATACAGGCGACTGGAATGGAGGGGATAGCTCGAGCTAAATCTTAAAGAAATGCATTTGGCGCGTAAATCGCCGAGTGACACGAGCTGGAGATTTAACACCAGTTGAAAAATCCGGGCCTAAGGATGATTATTTGTTATATTTGAAGAGCTTGTGTCAATCACGTCACGTCACTGTAATGTAATGAACTTTAACAAAGCTCGAATGTCTGTAGATATATCAAAATGAAGTGTTTAGTTAAACAAAGATGCCACAGAGATTTACCAGCTTTCATAGCTCAGGGGTTAAGACGCGTGGCTACAAATACTGTGGTGAATCCCACTCAAGGTGTACTCTGATTTCCTGGATTGTAAAGTAAATACTGATTATTTACCTGTGTAACTAGTAATAGTAAAGATCACCGACAGACAATTAACACGTTGTTGTGTCTAAAAACCCTCTCAAAAAAACTCTATTATAGATATAGGTTCTCTGGTATTCCAGACGACTGTTTTCTCTTAATAATAATATAAAAAGATATACTTACATCTCTAAGCTCCCTGATCTTGGTGCCGTTTATTCCAATAATACATCCAGCCTGAGTCTGATGTATCAGCATACGGATGTCCAGTTCATCGTTGACCACGCGGGATCCATTCTGATAAATAAATATCAATTAGTATTTGTCAACAATCAGGTAGGCAGTTTTAAAAGGTCAAACAAGCCACGGTGGGTCAATATTTGTTGAGCACACTCGTAAAGCAGCAAATATGTATGTAAGTCCACTCTTCAGCTACTCGCTTTACTCAATATACATCTATCTCTCAGCACACGCGGATCGTATTCCAAACAGGACGTATATCGAAATTTCAATGATTATAGTGAGACAGGAAGTGGCTTCACTCAGAAACAATGGTTCAAGTATTTGGTGGGACCAAAAAAGGGCAAACACCTCCGCCATTAATACGGGAAGCGGTGCGTGTATTTCTTGCGACTCTCATTTGCATCGCATGTACATATTTTTTAAATAATACAATGAATCAACGCTAATTAATAATAAATTGAGCCCCCCCACTCATATTTAAATCATGCAGAATTTATTAAGAACATTTTAATAGGGTACCCCGCAAAAATAATTGATTTTCTACCCTACTTAAAAATAATTATACAATTTTACAAATATCATTGTCTGAGTAATATAGACTGACAGCGGCTTATTTTTATTATATTTATTTATATTTATTAGTGGAAATATATATGGTTGGTACTTATAGGTGAGCCAAGTACAATTTAATACCTATTATACAAAAATAAAAGAATATTTAGTGTCTAAGAATGTGTGTCTGATGTTTGGGTCGAAATAAATTAAATTAATTAGCAATAAAATATGATAATTTTAAATTTAAAAGAAGATCGGATATGTTTTTTCATTGTATTATTATTCTATTAAATTGAATTAAAGTCTCGCCAGAATCAACACGAATAATCTATAATTCTCAAACCAATTTACCCAGTACAATTTATTCTTTCTTTTAAATTAAAAAAAAAAAACATATTTTTTATTGTATTGGGTTCCCAACTATTTTTTAGTGTGTAAATATATATATATATATATATATATATATATATATATATATATATATATATATATATATATATATATCTTTAATATATTAAATTTGCACATTTATCAACAATGGGATGTTAATAAAAATGTATACTCACTTCTTCCATGTTGGGGATGATCTCGTTGACGATCTTGAGGATGGTTTCCAAGTCCGAAGACATTGATAGGATGCTGAAATAATTCCACGATAATTAGTAATTAAATCAAGAGGTAAATGTTCAACACTATCGGGAAAGCGATGTTAGAAAAACCAAAACACCTCGATAGATAACACCTTACACCGAAAATATTACACTTTTAAAAAAAACCGCGGATTCACAGAATATAAACGAAATAATAAAAGCAGGTAGGTTTTAATATAAACATAATATGATAAGAGAGGCACTCTATGGTAATCGAGTATCGTTTGGATCGCTGGAATGTGAATAAGTCAAAGCGGGTTAATCAAAGATCGAGCGATCTTCATAATAATGAATATGTGTCACGCATTTAAGAGGCCTTCAATCAAGTATTTCAATCGCGCCAGGTATAAAGAGGATCGGGATATTGTCTCGGTTGACAAATATGTATATTGCAATATCGCGGGACACAACAGACAGCAAACATCCGTCGAGGGCTCAGACTGCGTATGAATAGTCTCGCTTAGGCCTCGGGGAAGATGGGGCTAAAGGGACCCACAGACGATCAGTTTGCCTCTCAGTTAATCGTAAACGATCACACACTCACAGTTATAAAACTGAACATTTTAGTGAGAGATAACGGCCGGATAGTCTGTGGCCTCAACACCAAACTGTATGGACCATAGATATAAACATAAGAAGAGTGGCTAAATGCTTGTTTAGTTCAAGTGGATCAAAAAACATGAGTTACCTGGCAAACATTATACTGTAAACATCTCTCTTCATCTCTTCAGTTATATTTCACAGTAAAATGGGTAAATGCATTGTTACTACATGTCATATGGACTCAAACATACACTCAAATACATCTAGCCTCACTTTTTACCAAACACTATTTCTTTAACATTGAGTTTTAATCGCAAAATATTGTCACAACCACTGTCAGGAGTCACTAGAAATGTGTTGAGTGAGGGAGACACACTTATGCCTTTATCGAATAGGAGATAAGAGTGCAACAATACACGGGTTTACACGAATTATTTATATGCAATGCGATATCTAATGTTTATATCTATGGTGTGGACATTATCGAAATATCGTATCCGATGAACAGTGCAGTGGCTGCAGACAAACTGATCGTCTGTGGGGCCCTTAAGGTAAAGCTCGAGATTCCTAGGCGTGCGTCGCCGTAAACGTACACCGCAAAGACGGTAATAGAGTTGCTTTGCTGTACTGTTTCATCGGTTTTTTGTTAATTAGTGCCTCGTCTGAGTCGTCGTCTAGGCATTAACTAACAAAAAACCGATCATAAGTGTAGCTAAGTAACTCAACTACGCCCGGGAATCCATAACTTAAGAGGGTCGACAGACGGAGCCGTCGCAGAGAATATTACACAGTATAAAGAATACAGTAGAGTAGAATAAGAGATTGTTGGTGGTTGTTTACCGTTCGGGGCCAGGGCAATCTGGGACAGTAATAGAGGCATTGTACTGCTCGGTGGGGCGGCGAAGGGCGGCGATGGGGCAGCAGCAAGGGCGGCACAGGGCGGCAGGCGGCAGCCAGTAGGGGGCCACCGATACATAACACAACACATGTTAGGGACTGAATATCATCATGGAAACCTAACTATAGCCTACTTGTACTAAGTAATTCATGTTATTTTCAATGCGCCCCGTTCTTACGCGGGGGCCTAGAGACAAATTGCACGTGGTAGACACACACACATACGCTAAATAGAGATAATATGATATGGACAAATGACACATGGTTACACACTGAGTAATGGTATGTATGCATGAGGGGTAATGTGTCGCCGCTAATTGTTAAAAAAGGGGGCACAAACCGCCCGATTATTAACTGTGCCCGGGACACGGTTTTCATTAATGCTACAATGAGACAAGAGAAAAGCATTAAGATTAGTGATAAAAGACATCGGTTGTTACAGCAGCGCCGTGTCGCTCAAGGAGATAAAATAGCCTCCACGCGTGTATGATTAGTAGAATTGTGAGTGATAGTCGAGTGTCGGTTAGGGCGATTCATGAAACTTACGTGTTGCTCATATAACTGTCGACAATTATTAAAAAAAAAAACAGTTATATGGACAACGGTTGTCTTGAGGCAGGATAACGTCGGGAGGCAATTTTCTTAATTTCGGATTTAAACACTCACCGTAGTTCGCAGGCTGGTGATTTTGGAGCCCCCCTTGCCGATGATGGAGCCAGCAACCTAAAACATAAATTATATTAAAAACATCTGCTTGCATCGAGACGTACTTCTGATTGCATACGTTCAGGCGTCAATTGTGTATTTATTGAGGATAGGGGTAGGAATAGATTGCGTGCGGGTAAGCGGGGTGGGTCGATTGTGAGTCGACATGATGGCGCCGTTACTACACAACAGTTTTCCATAGTTACACAAAGGGCATCCAATAATGAGACACGCGATCATTTACCTTGCTGGGAATGAGAAGTCTGACTTCAGTGTCTCCGCGCCTGTAGCGCTTCTGGGGGTTTCCGCCCCCGCCGTTGTCACTGGCTTCTCGCTTCATGCCTGAAGGACGGCTTTCGGATGGGGAATTAATGATGCTTGATCTGCGAACAAACAATATCATTATTATTAATATTTGATGCTGTAGAGGACGATTGATGTCGATTAACCTCCGCGTGGAAATGACTGGTAAATAGTGGAAACTACAGCCTCGCAATGTACGCAATGTCATCATCATCATAAGCACTCCAGTTCAGTGATGAACCAAGGCTTCCAGCATCTTCCACTTAATACTCCTCCAGTTATTAATTCCTAAACTCTTAACTACCTTATCTTAGCCTAGGTCTACCCTGCCTTCTCTTACCCACAGGCTTGCTGGATAGTATTTCCGATACTATCCCTCCTGCTCTTTAACCCAACCTAATGTTAAAGCCCTAATAAACTGCACTACGTTCACGCTCTTATATAATGAGTAAATCTCATCGTTCCGTCTGATTCTAAATAGTCCCGGTGCCTCCTGAACAGGACCCAAGATCCTCCTAAGAACCTAAGAAGCCTATCCTCTTCAGTCTTGGTAATATCCCATGTTTCTGCACCGTAGGTTAGTACTGGCCTAATTAGCATCTCGTATAATTACTTAACGCAATATACTTAAATAAAATGGTAGTGGAAAAGCGCGGGCGGATAATAACTGCATCGCCTTTGTGCAATAAAATAAATAATAAAACAGTGTCAACGACTACTATATTTAAATAAGTTGCAATATGCAATCAAACAAGGTCATCTCTTCAAATGACTGCAATAATAATCATTCCGGTGGCATTTATGGTTGTTTGATTTATCATTTAGGGCAAACACACGAAATATTGAAGAGGAATCGGAAATTTAAGGCTGATAGACATAACATAATAAAGAAATCGGCGACATGACTTTGAATGTGTATCGTGTATTCAATAAATTAGTATAATTAGTGTGTGCGTTTATACCAATATTACCAAGCTCTAGTCTATTCGTACGAGCGCCAATACTATCTGCTCTAGTGCGACTCACTTCAAACTGAAAAATATCTGGTTTTTTTTACAATAATAAATATTTATTGGTCATAGATATCGCATTGCATATAATAATGCGTGCCATTTCTTGTTAACCCGAATTGTTGCACTCTTCTCTCCTATTCGATAAAGGCATAAGTGTATCTCCCTCACTCAACACATTTATAGTGACTCCTGAGAGTGGTTGTGACAATATTTTGCGATTAAAACTCAATGTTAAAGAAGTACTTTGGTAAAAAGTGAGCCTAGATGTATTTGAGTGTATGTTTGAGTCCATATGACATGTAGTAACAATGCATTTACCCATTTTACTGTGAAATATAACTGAAGATATGAAAAGACATGTTTACAGTATAATGTTTGCCAGGTAACTCATGTTTTGGCCACTTGAACTAAACACGCATTTAGCCACTCATTTTTTTTGGCATTTGGACTGTGAGATCGATCACTCTGCAATTACTCTTAGTTTTTTTTATGTGTGTAGAGCAAATTTAGACACGAACTAGCTTACCGCAAACGACTGTGATTGGTGATATTGTAAAAGTACAGTTTTCAAACATAAACAATCCCTCCAATTGTTAAAACAAAACACTAGCATGTGTTCTAAATTTGAAATTATCCCATACATTATTTATTCATTTACATATATGAGAGTATTTTAAGTATATTTTTAAATAATATTCAGTATGCGTGATGAAATGTATTAAAATTTATGACGATGCATTGGAATTGTATAAGGCTTTGCGATTGCGATAAATCTATTGTCATGTTGCATCAATAATGATGCAAATACTCAAGGTCCATGGATTGAGACAATAATCAAATACAAAATGGGCGAATGATGTCGCCCCGAATAATTAAAATAATAATACGTATTACATTTGTTACAATTTGATGATGTATTAGAAACATTCCGGTGGCTTTGAGAGATCGACTATTTAAAATGCAAATGTGGAAAGCGGTGCAAAGCACGCACTAAGTCGATACACTCGGTGAAAGTTTATTCTTATTGGTACTGAATAAACTAGCGCTCTTCTTGAACTTGTACACCTGTTTATGATTAACACACCTTAGTTTTTATTCGTGACCTACATAATATCTATTGTATGGCGTATGCAATTGTACAATATTATTTGCGCGGGTTGCATCGCGAAATCTTATGACGATTGGTTTAATTTGCACAAAACCCACTCAAAAATATGCATTTATTTATTTATTTATAGACACTGGTGAAAAAAGCGTAGTTATTAAAAAAATAAAACTAAATTGATTTAATACTAAGGTATATTGTCTATTGGTCTAAGCGATATATTAGCAGGCCATACAACTGGATGTATAAATGTCAAGATGGCGGACCAAGCAGACGAGTTTGACAGAGGCAACACAGTAATCAAGGTGATTAGCAGTGTTTAAACAACAGTAATGAAGAGCGATGTACACCTCAATCGAGAATTGTCTCACTCAGACTCGTCTAGTTGGTCTGCCATCTTGATATTTATACATCCTGTTGTATGGCCGGCAAATTTATTGGTTTTATCAATCTGATCTGATCAAATAAAAAAAATAAGCATTAGTTCAAATATATTTTCACTGGTTTAAATTGTGTTGTCTCACTCAGACTCGTCTACTTGGGTCTCCATCTTGATATTTATACATACAGTAGTATGGTCTGCTAATATATCATTCAAATCTGTCCAAGTCTTAGCTTACTTTTTTATTTTTGTAATTAATGGATTTAAAGAAAAAAAATGGGATTCAATCAAGAAAATAATCCTGATTTAAGACAAATAAAAATTGAAGTTTTATTAAAAACATTATTTGAATCCATAACTAGAGTATTTATATAATCACTGGTTGCAAAAATAACTGTACATATTTCCAAAAGTCCTTTTACTAATTCTATGGCATTAAAAAAATATTGACAAGCGTTTTTTGGAGCACGTATTTTTGTTTTACATGAAAACGCGATATTACTTTTTTTTCACAGAAAAATTCGCTTAGACTAAATCTGGATTTAAATATGTTTTTATAAATATATTCAATATACTACACAGTCCCGCCCCTTTATTTATCTGCATGGAAAATACAAACTGATAATGTTCATGTTTACTTTTACCGAATTGATTACTTTGTGACCCTTGTAATTAATGATAATGTGTTGTAGCTGAGAATTTAATTTCATATGCTCGCATACTCGACTAATTAGTAGAATGATTTATGCACGTGTGATTCCACGTGTGTCTGAAATTGTGAAAACATCCGTGGATGAAGTTGGCACATATAAGTGTTGTTTGATTGAAAGGTGGGAGCTGCCATCGCTATAAAGGTGATCATCAAGACAACCCACACTAATATAAATCATCACATATCTTAGATAAACGACAGACTCGTGTTAAACGAGACTATTACTTGCTCGTAAACAACCGAATATGTTAAATTAATTTAATGACTTATTTTACATTCTGACATTGGTATTTGGTTACCTGTTTAACTATTATTGACACCAGGTAACTCTGCCTGACTTAATACATATCCTCCTTACATCCCAATAAATTAAAGTAAACCTCAATCCAGACAATCGAATGCGATTTTATTAATATTATTGCATTTTAATATCAATTTGCTTTTATTGAGATACCCACAAATTAATACATAATTTTCACCCGAAAAGTATAATCATTTAAGGTGTGTGTATGTAATATGTACAGATCTTTCATGCTATCTGTACATATTGAACATACGAAAATAATTTTTAATGTACATATTAGAATAGGTACAATTATTAAAATTAACTGTGCTTTTTTTAATTTAATACATATATTGACCGTTGTTTATAAATCTTGAATCATGTACAATTTTAAATTATTACCTTCCATAAACTATTGAAAAAACACTAGTAAACAATAATTTTATAATATAGTATGATTCAAACGAAATAAATTGTATAGTATTTTATTTATCTTAAAATGAGATTTATTCTGGATCGAAAAGATCGATCGAGATTTATAAATATTAATTATTTTTTTATAAAACGAACATTCATCTTTCCCACATTCATTTTATACATTTAATAATAGATACGATTTTAAACTATTTATAATTGATGTAAATATACCTATTTTTATACTGGAAAAGACTGCAATAATGTAACATGTTGAATTGCCTTTAATGTTGTCATGAAACAGTTTAGATATCAAGTAAATAAATTATAATTTTATTTTGTAAATCAAGAATACGATGTTAAATTTGCGTATCATAAGTGTATGTATTATTATTTTCCATTTAGGAATCCTAACTGTACTTACATTGCGGAAATGAATAAATATATTTTATTATCAAACATATCCTTAAATAGGATATACAGATAATATAGATATAAAATAAGTGCATAAAAAATAAATATTTATATGAGCTTAATCTGTGAAATCTTGCTATCGATATGTCAATCAAAATCAATTGAATGGATTTGAACATCCTACACATTTTTTTCGAGTAAACCGTTTAAAATAAGGTTGCTTCGAGTTGAAAGCCTTGACATTTCACTGTCGACAATTTGTTCAAATAAGATATCAACTGTATCCAAAAGATATGGATATAAAAATCGATTTAAATAACATGAATATAAAAAAAATAGTAACATCCTACGCATTCACACATCACGCTTCTGTGCCGGTGCCAACAATGAAATTGCTATCATTATCCGATGAGTATGTTGATTTATCTTTATTTAAGACGACAAGATTGAGATGTGGAGATGAATAAATTACTTAAAAATACAAAAAAAAACACCACCGATTTTTCTAAAATCAATGAATTGTTTCGTAGCGTGACTGAATGGCTTATTTCGGCTCGCAAATATTTTGCAACGGATGCCATACAAATAATAATAAAAAAATATATATTTATATTGATTTTTAGCCAACTGAACATATATATTATAAACCATATTTGTTTATGTAGAATATTTTAGGAAAAAAAATATAAAGTTAACGATCGATTAACGAACAAACTAATTATATTCATTAACCGATTACCTCCTGTATTTTTATCTTAAAAATAAGTTAAATAATTACACAGTTTATGTAATGAGTGCTAGTTATTATTAACAGTTCTGGGTTCAAATCCCACTCGAGTAAAAAAAAAAGATCCGGTTGGTTAATATAACTGAGAGATTGGGAATATTATTAATAAAATCTCGATTCGGGTTTAATCTGATCTCTTGGATTGTAAGGTAAATACTGAGGCGATTATTAAATCGGTAAAAGATGACACGTTGTTATGTCATTATTTTTAAATTTATATACGCCTCGAAAGCGGATATTAATCGAACTTACATCAGTATTTACCTTACAATCTAGGATATCAGAGTAAAACTCGATCAAGGCATAAATGTACATTTATATTATTTAATTTTATTTTATAATTTTTTGGATTTTTAGACTATTACTAGTTACACAGGTCACCGACTTAATAATCAGTATTTACCTTACAATACAGGAAACCAGAGTAAACCTGGATCAAGATGATCGATCTGGATTTTATAACAACATTATTCCCGATCTCCCAGTCGTAATAACAGATCTTAACATATATTTATTTACTTGAACGGGGTTTGAACCAATTACAGCAGTGTTTGTAGTCACGCGCCTTATTTCCTGAGCTATAACGCTGGTTAATTTGTAACATTTTCTAATAAAGAACCTCGGGGCCTGTGTAATATAAAATAAAAATACACACTGTATAAAGATGATAAATATGGCCGCACACGATAAAAAATATCCTGTCAAAATAGCGATGACAGAATTTGTAGATTGCATTTTTCACCGCCCGGGAGTTTATCTAAAATTATTTTTTCCCACATTCCCGTTCATATTAATAGTCCTGAATATTTAGAGTGAAATGTCACACACGGCCAGACAGCACATCTCCTATTAATATTAATTATCTATTTTACTGGGCTATTTGTGTCCGACCTGAATCCATCACAAAACAACTTATTTGCTCGTCTAAAACACACACGCTGTTTGACTTTCTAGTGTAAACGAGTCCTGCGGTGATACAACTTGCGATTTCAAAAAGCAGAGGTGTGAATGAATTATTGTGGGCAAATAATTTCATTGAAGAATGTGTGTGGTTGTGGGTGTTGATACCGTTCAGAGTACCGGACTGTTACGGGTTGCCCACACACTTTTCCCAATGTAAACAAATCGTTAACAACTGTATTATAAATGTTACGTGTGTTAACCGTTAACTATGCAGTTTTTCACAACTGTATACGGTCGCATTTATTGTCTTATCAGACCCACTGATATCGCATAAAATGTCTGCTTAAACACTTTACAATCAGTTGATAAACCTACACAAACTGTGATCGTTGATTCAAATCCCGCTCGAATAAAAAAAAATATTAGCAAAATCCCCATCGAGGTTAACTCTTGATTTTGTGCAACAATAGCTAAATACATTTCTCACATTTTCGAACATAAATTTCACATAATATTCTGTCAAAAACTATACACACAAAATATGATGACGTAATGAATAGGATAAGATTTTTTTATTAAATAATAATTATTTATTTATTTAACGCTCTGAGGGCTTTTTGTTAGATTATTCAAATTTGGTTTTCAGACACGAATAGTACATTGTTTTTTTTTACGGTTAGAGCCCGATTTTTTACCTTACAACCTAGAAAATCAGAGTAAACCTGTATGTATGTATATACGATCGGTCGGGATTTTGTAAATATTATTTCCGATCTCAGATCGAATAAATTTTTTTATTTGAGGGGAATTTGAACCCATAATCATATTATTTC
>JAGTTH010003673.1:0-33908 GCA_022606485.1 Agraylea sexmaculata | reverse complement strand
ATTCATCTAAATAGTATTGTTTTGTCCCTTATTTGGTACGTTCAATCACATTACCTCGGCACAGGTACACCAACCCTCAATGTTCCACCCCCTCGAACTAATATGGGGAACAAACAAAATACTCGAAGCATCCATATTGAACCGGCCTTGTTTACAGTCCACGGTGTTAGGGGGTGTTGTGCTTGTGGGGTGGAAGAGGGTCTATTCCATTCTATCGGTACCAATATCTATCCAGGTGAGCAGTAAAAGGGAAAGAGATCTATTCTGTTTGTTTCAATACTAAAGGACTTTGATCTCAGTACGACAGCAGCCCTCATCATCCACATACAATAATGTGGTCGAATGAACCCATTGTGTAAGTTTTACTGAAAACATTATACGAAATTAATTTCATGAGCTTTGGCAAAGCAGGCGGCTATTTTTGCATATAAATTAAACTTTTAATTAGGCAGTTTACGTAATTTAATATTTTGTAAATAGACGAGGTATTAAACCCATTTTATGTAATATTTTTACATTATTTCAAAGTGAAATATTTCCGAAAAAATGCATTTGAACCATAGATATAAACATTAGATATCACATTGCATATAAATAATTTGTGTCAATTTCCTGTAAACCCGTATAGTTGTACTCTTCTCTCCTATTCGATAAAGGCATAAGTGTGTCTCCCTCATTCAACACATTTATGGTGACCACTGAGAGTAGCTGTGACAATACTTATTAAACGCAATAATATTTTAAGCATGTTAAAGAAGTCTTTGGTAAAAACTTCACCTAGATGTATTTGAGTGTATGTTTGAGTCCATATGACATGTAGTAACAATGCATTTACCCATTTTACTGTGAAATATAACTGAAGATATGAAGAGAGATGTTTATAGTATAATATTTGCCAGGTAACTCATGTTTTTGGCCACTTAATCCACTTGAACTAACCACGCATTTAGCCACTCATGCGATATCTTTTGTTTATATCTATGATTTGAGCATTTATCTGGATTCGAATCCTGAATTTGGTAATTGGTAAATCGATAAAAAAATGTTTTTTATTTATTATACAATTTCTTTATTAAATATAATTTACATACAATATTTTATACATAATGATTAGATGTTACAATATAAAGTTTATAGACTAAGTCTTTTTTTAATACGGAGTATAATCAATTGGCAATTAAAATAATTATTTAATTAATTTATGGGAAAAAATGCAAAAACCCACTTATAGAACTAATAAAATATTTATAAATAATAATAATAGAAAATTTTGAAATATAATATTAACAAATATTATATACTATATGAATAAAACAAAAATATTGTGAAACGCAAATCTAGTAAAATCATTAAGGAATGTGGAGACAGACAAATTCAATTGTGTGTTTTTATTATTATTTCCCTTTTATTATAAATTATTTATTATGTTGAAATAAATTAAAAATAAAAACAATATGTAAGCATTTTGCTTCATTTATCGAATAATATTTTAAACAAATCATGCTTGATATCATACATAAATATCTTCAAAAGTGTGGTTACTTTATAATTGTTCAATCCAAGAGAAAATATGTATAAGAGGTGCTCAGAATCAAAAGCTCATAAATTTGGTTCGAAACAAAGGGATTAAAATTAAAAAAAAATCTTCTGTAGAATTATTTTATAATGTCAGGATGAATGAATTTGATGAATTTATGGTTTTTTCATAATTAAAATACATAACAACCAACTACACACAACAACAATTAAAATGTGTACATAATTGAGTATAATAACTTGCTTTGAATTGTTATAATGAAAAACACAACGTGATACTTGTTGTGCATTAAAGGGTTGTAAAATAACAGACAAGGGATGCAACCACAAACGATCCACCCTTATAAAACAGTCTTGAAGTGTTTATATAAGCAAAAGAACCATTTCACCTGAAGCCACGTGCCCTATCACAATAATAACTACTGAAAGAACTATCTAAGCAATATCTTTAAATTCAGTGTGCTTTTGAAAGATTTTATCTCCTATAATAAAATAAAACATCTCCTCGTCTCTATTTTTATATCACTGTCAGATAAATTCAACTCGATTTTATTAATCCAAAGAACATGTTTGAAGACTTTGTCAGCAAATTGTTTACTCTAATCAAATTTATTAAAGGAGTTTCTCCATATTTGCAAAAAGAGTCCAATCCAAGAAAATAAAAATATATTTAAACTGTTTTTTTTATATATAAAATTTGTATTATATTTTTTTATAATTTTGTTATAATAAAAAAGAGGTTTTTATTAAGGATGTCTATTAATGGAATATTGTTCCAATAAAAAGGTGAATGTTAATAAAAATAATTTGTGTATACATATAATCATAATCATATGACAAAATGTTTTTTTATTGTTTATCATTAGATAAGGTTTTCATATAAAAATAGAATGTATATTTATTTCAATAATACAAATATTTTTTTTATTAATGAGTAGTCGAAAAGCTGTAGATTTTTTGAACAAATAATTGTACAACACCATTTAATGGATTCTTATCAAAAAAATTCTTCAATCTCTCTGAAATTACTGGGTCTATATCTCAAAATTTCTCTTATATTTTATTTTTTTATTTATGTTTCCCTCGAATAAAGTGACCATATGTTCTTGACGCACTCCACTCGATATTGTATCTATTTACTATTTTTTCCTCCCCCTTTTTTATATTTTTTTATTATGAGGACAACATCGACGCACTATCAAGAAAACAATATCCCCACAGGGCTATGAAAATCAACGTATATTTTTGACAAAGTAAAAAAAAAGTGTAATTTGTTTAACCTGGTTTAAAAGTCGGGGGTTTAAAGTAATGGTAATATTAGTGAGTTTTATTAGGATTGATTATGACATGGTTAAAAACATGTGCTTTGATATTTTTAATGAATATAATAGATGACTAGATAACATAAAGTGCATATCCCTAGCAAGTGTAGGTTGATTGTATGTACACGTGTCTCCCCTTATCGATCAAGTCCACGTGGCAGAAGTGAAGGGCTGACCTGACCAATCCATTCAATATAATCTACAAACAAAGTATACTTGAATTTATTTTATTTATATATCGATTTTAAAAATGAATAAATATATAAATAAATATTCATTCAAAATGATTTTTTTGTTGTTGATATTATTGGGTGTGATTATCCGTACGATGAATGTAATTGGAATATTTTGTGTATTGTGCTTTTTGGTAAGGCTTCTTGACATTACACTTCGACGATCAATAATGTTATTGGAACAAACATTCATAAGCAAACATTCTAAAATAAATATTATCAGTCTCCGCTTCTTCCAAAACAGCAATAACCTTTTGTAATATACGTCGTTCACAATCATTTGCTCCATTTGACAATTATGTTTATGATACACTCGTTTTTTCCACACACCGACCGTGAAAAAAGTTCTTTTTGTGTATTTGAGAGGCTTTCATACAAATGAAAAAATTCAAGGGTCATATCAATTTCAATGCTTCTTGACAATTGTTTTCCTGGCTACGATTTTTTATTTTGACCAGGTACGAATTTTTCATACATATTATTGTAATGTGTTATTTTTATGGCACAAAAAATAAATAAAAGTGTGACCTTCCCTGTGACTGTATAAAATCAACTAAAAACGATTTTAATTGTATTATCCATTACATTAAAATTAGCACAAAAACTTAATCCTGCAATCATTAACAATTCTCTGCGGTATTTTTTTAATAATTTTTATAATTAACCTAATTGACGAGTTTTTACTTTATCTACATATATACAAAATATTATCAATTGGAAACAATCACTCTTTTTTTCAGACAATACCTAATTTATTTATCACAATCCATAGATTTTAAAAAAATAGTAATTAAAAAAATGATTTAAAAAAATAGTATATATACTTATTAACTATTTTTTTAGATTCAAAATTTGGACGTTTCGAAAACAAAAGTATAAAAACCAAACAATTTCTAGTGGTGAAAAATCAGTTGTGGCGGTTATTTTGTGTCGAAATTAACTACTATATTTATTTAAATAGGTTGAGTTAATAAGTTTTGTTTGAGTGAAAAGTGCTGTCATTCAACCAAGAAAACATCCAATGAAAAATTGACTGCGGCTATAAAAATGTACATAAGTGCTTTTTAAATTTGCATAAAAACATATACAATAAATAATCTCTCAAACAAAATTATTTTACATCGGTAATTCTCATACAAATAGCGTTTCAAATACACAATAATGTTTATTGAGATACAGGTAGTGAATTAATGCGGACAGGTATTTAGCAGAAAGGCCACAGCTGGCTTCAATTCTCACACGCAATACTAAAATACCCCAGAAATAATATTATATTAAATTAACATGAATAAAACTGATTTTATCCAAAATAAGTATTGTTTTGATAATTTGAAAAAAAAATATTATGACGCGTTACAGTAGACGAGTTTTTTATGAATAACATTATATATTTTTGTGTAACATAATTAATGAATAGTCATTATCAATGAATAGTCATTAATCATAGGATTATCTAAAAAAAAATGAAATATCAGATCAGTTGGTTAAGTTAACAAACATTTATAAGTTTGTTGAAATAAACATTAATTCAGATTGCTTCCAAAATATTAAATTTTTATTTCTTATGTATATATTTTTATATTATTGAACATTATATATTTCATATTCAACAATATAAATCATGTTTATATGGGTTTCAGAATGTAAAAATAGTTTAGTTGTATTTTAATTTGAGATTAATTTTTAAAATATGGGGAATTAATTATTAGAATTCCTTTATTATGCATAATTTTTACAATGATTGATAAAACAATACATCTTTGGAAATAGTCTTAGGTGTACAGAGTATATAAATCTTTTTAACTATAACTAACACGAGAATGTTTTATTTATATTTGACATGAATAATAGTATTTAATTATAAAAAGAATGGGAAAAAATAAAAACCCATTTACAACTTTAAAGATTAATAAATAATAACAACAATAAAAGCGAAAAAATTGGGGGAGAAACTCATGTAAAACATAATCTAATTAATAAAGATGATATTATATAAAAACCTAAAAATGCTCTTTGTTTGTTGTTTGAAGAGCAACTTATAAACATTAGACGTTTAAAAATTTTTAATCAAAATCTTATTTGCTTATTTAATATATGCTACAATTTTTTTATTATCTCTTATAATATACTGAGACCAAATTAAATTTTAATAGTAAATACTGAATTAATTGTGTTGGTTATGTTTGTATAATGTTCATGGGTAGTCGTAGCATGTGCGTATTTACAAAGGGTTTCTCGTAGTAAACTATAACATTATAACGTGATATAATGGGCTGTTATATTAAATAAAAGATATAACGAGATTTAATGTTATATTAAATAAAAGTTGTTGAGGGAATGGACACAAGAGACGTGTGTACTGTTTGAAGTGTCGAATGGAACAGGGCGATTGCTTGTCGTGCCGCCGAGTGCATACGTGTGTGTATGTGAGTGTAAGTGAGTGTGATGTTACATGCGTCCCCCAAAAGTGGAGCAAGGGTTTGAAGAACCCGTGAAACTTTTACGACTCTATACAATGCTACGTGTGATGTCTCAAGTGTCCAGTTGATTCTATACAATAATATGTATGAGCTTCGTCATTCTGCGTCAGCGAATCGCACTTTTTTGCTGACTCTCCCAGACCTAGTTACGTAGTCGTCGGATGAGTCAGGTGCTGATGAGTGTTTAAGATTGTTGCTGCCTTTGCCTGACCTAGTTGGGCTGTCTGCTGACTCGTCAGTTAAGAAGAATGCTGGTTTCAGTCTGTCTGTGTTCACAATTATTTGTGTCCCACTTACTTCAATTTTGAGGTTGTTATTTTTTCTTTCAATGACTTTGTGGGGTCCTGTATAAGGCTGGACCAGTGGTTTCTTAACTGCTCTTCTGAGAAAGACGTGCTCACAGTTGTCTAACTCATCCGGCTTGTAGAGTTTTTTCCTGGTGTTATTTCTGGACAACTTGGGTCTTAAAGTTGACATTGCCCTGATGAGATCTTTGGTTGATTCGTTTGATGTTTTTTGGATGTTTGAGGTGAAATTACGTCACCTGGTAATCGAAGTGAGATGCCGAATGCTCTTTGTGCGGCGGAATATTCATCGCCGTCCTTAACCGCGTTCCGGATGCCCAGGAGTGCGATTGGTAGTGCATCTATCCAGTTGGTACTGCCTTTGAGTTGGGCCATTAGACTAGTTTTGATAGTTCTATGCAGTCTTTCAACCTTACCGTTAGCTTTTGGGTTATAAGCAACAGTTCGGTTGTGATCAATGCCAAGAAGTTGACAGTACTTGTTGAATACCTCTGATTCGAATTGTCTTCCTTGATCGCTAGTGATGGTGATAGGTGAACCGTACCTAGCAATCCAGTGATTCAGCAGTGTTTTGATTACCGTGTCAGCTGTGATGTTTTGTGCTGGGATGGCTTCGAACCAGGATGTTGCTCTGTCAATCATTGTTATTAGATAGGACATGTCTTGGCAGATAGGTAATGGTCCAACTATGTCAATATGGAGGTGTTCGAAACGATCGGTTTCGATGAAACTTCCATAAGGACTGCGAGTGTGGCGGTGGATTTTTGAACGTTGACAGGTGATGCAGTTTTTAACCCACTTCGTTACGTCTTGGTTGATACCTTTCCAGAAAAATCGTTCCTTGATGGCTTTAATTGTAGATCTGCTGCCAGTGTGAGCTATGTCGTGAACTTGGTGAAAAGCTTGTCTGCGCCAGGATGCTGGTACGAAAAGTCGCGCCTTCTGCGTTGAAGTTTCGTACCATAATGCTGGAGCGTTTGCTGATGTTATTTTCTTGAATTGTAGTGCTGGGTGCTGTTTGAGATTTTCCAGCTCTGGGTCATTTGTTTGAGTTTTTGCGATGTCCTTCAAGTCGAAGTTAGTTGGGAGATTGATTGTAGAGATCCGACTGAGTGCGTCTGCAACGGTGTTCTCTTCGCCTTCAATGTAGACTATTCGGTTGGTGAATTGCGATATGTAGTCTAATTGTCTGAGTCGGCGTGGATTATCTGCAGGAGATTGTGGTTTATTGAGTGCGAAAGTCAGAGGTTTGTGGTCAGTTTTAACAATCAATTCTCTCCCTTCTACGCTGTCCCTGAAGTAGCGTATGGACAAGAATATTGCTAAAAGCTCTCGGTCGTAGGTCGAGTAGTTCTGTTGCGTTACTGATAGAGCTTTGGAGTAGAATCCGATTGGTTGGAGCACGTTTCCGATTTGTTGGTGAAGTGCTCCTCCCGCACAGGATCCTGAAGCGTCAGTAAGCAGGACCATGGTAGCTTCGGCTGATGGGTGTGCTAGTGTGGTTGCCTTCGCTATCGCTTCTTTGCATAATTGAAAAGCTGCGTTGGCTTCATCGTCCCACACTATTGGTGTTTTGTCCTTTTCTTCGACGAAGTAAGGTATTTGTTCAGTGGTTTTTGAAATTGAGCTGCTTTAGGAATAAGTTTTCTGTAAAAATTAATTATCCCTAAAAATCTTCTTAATTCTAGGACTGTCTGTGGTTTTGGAAAATCCTCTATGATGCGGATCTTCTCAGAAATTGGTTGTATACCTGCTGTTGTTATTTTAAATCCTAAGAATTCTATTTCAGTAAGGCCAAATTGACATTTTTCGAGTGCGACTGATAAACCGAATTTGTCCAATCTCGAGAAAAGTTCTGTGATGCAATTAAGGTGTTGTTCTTCGTTCTTTGATGCGATTAAGATGTCGTCTAAGTAGACAAATACGTCTTCCATATCTCCAAGTATGGTGTTTATGAAGCGTTGGAAAGATTGTCCTGCGTTTCGAAGTCCGAATGGCGTTTTTACATATTCGAAAGATCCGAAAGGTGTTGAGATGGCTGTCTTCGGAATATCTTCTTCGGCTATTGGTATTTGATGATAAGCCCGTTGGAGATCGATTTTGGAGAAAATGTTTTTCCTTCGAGATGATTTTGAGCCTCGGAAGGGCGTGGTATGGGGTATCTATCTGGAGCGGTTTGAGCGTTAAGTCGCCTGTAGTCGCCACAGATGCGTATTCCCCCGTCTTTCTTCTCCACGATGTGAATAGGGGATGCCCAGGGTGAGGATGATGGTCGTATAATCCCTAATTGTTGTAATTTGATGATCTCCTGCTTCGCTTTGTCATACTTCACTTTATTGAGAGATCTCGCTTTCTCATATACCGGTGTACCTGTTGTGGTGATGTGATGTCGGACCGAATGTTTTGAAGGTTTTTTTATCCTATCGGCGTCAAACAATTCCGGAAATTTTTTGATGACCGATAAGTATTCCTTCGTTGGTGTCAATAATTTGATGGATTCGATTTGTTCTTGGTCTACCTGTCCTTGTATTTTCACTCTAAATTGTTTGTCGAAGAGACATTTTCCACTGAGGTCTATTAACAGTTGGTGATGTTTCAGAAAGTCGGCCCCGATGATGTTGCGCTCGACATCAGCAATGATGAACGTCCATGTGTAGATTGCGTTGGGAGCGAGGTGCAGTGTTATCCTCTTGGTCCCGTAAGTCTTGATGGGCGTTCCGTTAGCTGCTCTTGCTGTAATTGTTGTAGCAGGTTGTTTGCTGTCTGTTACTTTCAGTACTGAAATGTCTGCTCCGGAGTCGACAAGGTAGGCCTTCCTGGTGCGAATGTCGTGCATTGTGAGGCGGTATGATATTGGAAGGGCTGCAGCGCTGTCCACCTCTGCGGTCGCTGCAGCGTCTAGTTTTCCGCATTGAATTTACACGGCTGTTGGCACTTGTTTGCCTTGGCGCCGAATTTGAAATGATACCAACAGTTGTCATGTGTCGGCCGCGAGTTGCTGCGTTGCCGGCTACGTTGTCGGCTACGGTTTCCGCGTTGTCGGCTGCGATCTCTGAAATTTGGCTCATAAGGTCTTCGTGTTCTATCGACCCCCGATATGGACAACTGCCGGACCAGTTGTTTTAGGTCCTCCACATCTTGTCTCATCCGTGCCATGGCTGTATCGCTGTTGTTTGGTGTGATTTCTGCGATGAAGTTGCACGGACCATCCATCAGTTGCTGATGATGATGGTGTTGGTTGTTGGTGGGTGGTGTGTTGAGTATGTTAATGTCCCATTCAATGTTATGATTCATTTTTGTTGTATTAATTTATTATATTTGATGTATTAATTATGATTATAATGTTGTATGCTGATATGCCTGTGGCCGTAATATGATTAATGCAGTAATGTTTATTTAATAGGTGTTGACTCAGCGATTGCACTGTTGGTGGTAATATTCTCGGAATTATTATATGATAATATTCGATGACGGTTGTAATATTCTCAGAATTATTCTTCACTTGCGGAATGTGTCGACACAATTTTTTCTTTTTTGACAATTATTTTTTTATTTTGATGTGAAAGATGAGGAATGGTCTTACTTGTTATTTGATGATGAATTGAAGAGAACCATATACCCTTACTTCCTGCTGTTCCTCGTCGGTGATTCGTGTCCAGATCAGATGAAGATTGCGAAATCCAATGTCGGGGTCACCAGATATAACGTGATATAATGGGCTGTTATATTAAATAAAAGATATAACGAGATTTAATGTTATATTAAATAAAAGTTGTTGAGGGAATGGACACAAGAGACGTGTGTACTGTTTGAAGTGTCGAATGGAACAGGGCGACTGTTGGTGCGTGCCGCCGAGTGCATACGTGTGTGTATGTGAGTGTAAGTGAGTGTGATGTTACAACATTGTAATCAAATATTTCATATGAAATCAGTACGTTTGATGACAGCATTATACTGTTTGTTGTTTGGTCTTGCCCTTTATTTGATCATATCAAAATACAATGGCACATTAAATATAATATGACTTTAGAATGTCCCATTGGTTTGTATTGCAGTGGCTTCAATCAGGTAAACAAAACCAGACACATTAATTAACTAAAACAGGCACAACCACTGCTCATTTCAACCGCTCCACTATAATAACACCATTATTACATGCATGTTTAATCACTTTTGTATTTATAAGTGTCGCCTTTGGAAAGTTTCACTCGTTGTCGTGCAGCTAATCGAAGATCAATACTCGAATCGGATGAATTATTTAAAACTTTCAATGTCTATACGTATAAAGTAGCCATTTGACGTATTGAAAAATGAGTTTTGTACGTGTTTTTAAAACATGTTTGATTCATAGTATTTTCGTGCACCTTGTAGTAGTTGGTATACCATGACCATGATGGTGTTATTTCCCATTTGCTTTTATTCACATTGCGTTATATTAAATTCACCGGGGGTTGAATTTTGTGGTTTTTGAACAGGATCACCAGTGTCATGCTTGTTAAATAGCTATGCTCATTTTGTTGCTCAGATCATGCACATTGCAACCAACTGCGGTGGATTAGTTGAAATAATTAAATCAATATTCGAAATACGACGTGCTTTTTATAAAATTATGATTTAATCGAGTCATATTCTTTTAGATGCCCCTTAACGTTTGAACTGAAAGCACGCAATCGGCTTTGAAGCTTAGGCAATCAGTCTAATTCATTTTATATCGATTCTCACTCAAACTTTCATATAGGCTGACGCTTAATCACCTTCATTTTTATCATATATATGTTTTATATAATTATGATAATACCACGTATAAAATGCCTGTCCACATAATTTGATAGGCCTCAATATAAAGTTGCGTGACGTCACGAACCGCCACTGTTTCCTAAATGATTCGATTACTTCGACCTCCATACATTTTATGTTCATATTTTTATAGTCACATTTACTTACAAAACCAATACTGGTAATTCCTACAGAGATCAATCTTATTTTGATAACCAATATAATATTTGCATATAAATCAAACAATCGATTCTATATTTTATTGACGAAGCATATTATTTCGTTCTGGAGAAGATAGTTTTGGTATAAGCTGGTCTTTAAAAACATAACTCAATTCGTTAAAAAGTAATCATCAAATTAATTAATTTATATTATATCATGTATAAATGTTAGGTTTAGTTTAGAATTGTGATTTTTTTTAGATGTTTTGGCTGCTCCATATATAATAACCACGACGTCTTTTTACTAAGACCAATATTTTAAGTTAAAATGGTTATTTTTATTGAAGGTTTGTCGTAATAAATGTATGGTTCAATAAATCTCATTATTAACATTTTATTCTTCGTGTATTTTTAAGATATGTATGTGTATTTATTTAACATTCTTTGATTATATCATATGTATGAAACATATGAGTTACCATTGAGACGTCTCAATCAAATATTTGACAAGTATTTTTATTAAGTTTTATGCCGTCCTTTTTAGTCGACCACAAAAATTGTAACCCAGTTATGTTTTTCTAGTTTCAAAGTTTACGAGCGTATTTTAAACCTCCGCACAAAGTATTTTTAGTCTGAACATTGACATCGCCAGACGGTCGTATAGTTTTCTAAAAGCAAGGAAAGCGGAATTTCTCGTTTGCGGGTGGCATTTATCCTTTGAATTTGGTTTTAGAGTGATGTTTTTATGCGGCACGTGAACAAATGTCACCAGTAGGAGTGCGTGACAGAGCGCAGTTACGGCGTAGCACAGTCGTAGTACTGTCGTAGCACGGCTCCAGACCTAAATGACTACGCCAAAGGCTAACCGTAGCACACAGCCTTTCTATTACACCCTGCACCTTATTACACTAAACACAGTGTTTGACGGAATCACGGTGCGTTCAATTATTAAAATATCCGCATTCGTGACACAATTATGTTGTATTTATGCTGTTAATATTTAATAATCAATGTGTTGATATTATTTATATCGTCGTCGTCAATGAGACATTTCTAAAAGATTCACATTACAAAATTGATTTAATTTAATTATGGAAAATATTAAATTTTTCTATTAAAAATCTACCCTCTTCTCAAAGCTTCTCTATTTCAAATCCGTATCATGTAAGTGAACCAAATTTTTATACAAAACATTTAATCAGAAAACATACTACTAAGGGGAAAAAAGTTTAATAATTAAAACACTCTAAATTCGTCTTGATCCAGGTTTACTCTAATTTCCTGTATTGTAAGGTAAATACTGATTATTAAGTCGGTGACCTGTGTAACTAGTAATAGTTAAGATCACCGACAGATAATTAACACGTTTTTGTGTCTAAAAAAACCCTCTCAAAAAAGCACCTCGGGTGTAAATAAATAAATCCTGATTCCTCGTCTTCATACAGGTTTAGTCTGATTTTTTCGATTTTGAGTATTAATATCACAGAGAGTCAAATTTTTTTGTGCTCTATCAGTGAGCTGAAGAAAGTTAAGTATGTAGATTACCGACTAGAAAATTAAAAAATCAATTAACACAATATTGTGTCAAAAAACCACTCCGAACGTTGACATATGTAAAAATAAGTCTGTAAATTCCACATGCCATATTAGATGATTTGATTTAATTCAAGTTGATCTTAGTAAAAATGTTCCAATATACATATTCGTAAGTCGTGTTGAAAATATTCAAAAGGAAAACTTACCTTGGTAGTATTGGTTGAGAGATGGCTCATCGGAAATAAGAAAGTACTCCTTGTCGATCGCCATCACACGAAGTAGCAGACTCGTTCAAAAATGGTGGCTATGGTTATTATTCACCTCAGACACCAGCCCATCTTCAGCGAGGGATGAAAGTGGATGGTGCTTCTCATATAGGGGTGAACTCCCATACTCAATTTAAATAATGTCCCCGCAAAACGCATCCCCGTATTTCATTACACCAACCAAAAGATAAAAATAATATATGAGAACACTATCCCGATACAATCCCTTCTCTAACACACTTTTTACATATTTTCCATCTTAACCCCCTCACCGCACTTTGTTTTATTGCTCCATTTCGCTGGTGAAAGTTTTCAATTACGCTTCTTTTGAGCCACAAAGTATTAAACATTATTACCGAGTAAAAGCAAGATTACTTCTTATTAAAAATCTTGTGTGAAATTTAACACTTAAATCGATTATTATGAGCCGCCTTGTGGCCCAGTGGTTAGTGTAACGGATTCGTGAGTGAAGACTCCCGGGTTCGATTCACGGCACCGGAGTCACTTGGTAGATCTAGCTTAGCAAACTAGATCTTAAGTACTCATTGCTGTGTGGTGGCCTGGGAAACCATCTCTACTATATTCTCCCGTAAAGGCCAAGGTGGCCTGGCCAACCCCTTATAAAGGGAATCCCGTCAATAGGGAAGGCGTCACGATATAAAAAATCGATTATTATATTGTCCTGGTCTATTGAGGTAAATATTTTTTTTACAGTATTGCAATAGATTTAAAAATATTTGACTACGGAATTGCTCCATACATAATTCGTAGTTATTGGATGCGTTTTCTGACATATATTGCAAGATTTGATTATTAATTGCTTATTTGAATCATTTTAAAATATATTATTAATATAGCCTGAAAGTTATTTATTAATATGATGATAACATAATATGTTTATTGATTGAATAAATATTTATACAGTACTTTTTGCATTCGCGGCGTAAGCGCATTTCGATTCCAAATATATTATACTATACCTATCTAATACAATAAAATAATTATAAAATTTAAAACAGCTTTAAGATATTTATTAAGATTGTTTAATTATTAATATTAAATTAATAATAAATCTAATAGAATTATTATAATATAAATCAATCTGATTCAAATACATTTTTTAAGCAAAGCGTATCTATAAATAAATTTATTATTATTGATTTATTTTTTTATTTGCATATAAACGCTTATAAGAGCTTGTTTACAGACATTACAAAATAATATTAATAATAATAATACATGGTTTAAAACAAAAAGGAAAAGTACATAGTAATATATAATAGTATTATATAAAAATTTATGTATATATAAAATTTATAAATAGAATGTATATAAAATTCATTTTTATTTAAATTAAGTAAGGTGTATCAAGCAAATTTTAATATTTTACTATATAAGGTCGCTCCTAAACAAGCCCTATAAGTGGCAGAATCTGTGGAAAAGAGTTCACGCAGGTCCCCAAATTCGATAAATACGTGAATATAAATTTAAATGGTTCCATTCCCAAAATATTAACTTGGTATTTTAAATATTGTTGGTAGAATAGTGTAAGTAGTATGGAGTAAAAAATCTCAAACCCTCTTGTGTTGAACCCCCATTGTCGATAGCTTTCTATGGATTCTCCACCATTGCATTGTCATCGCTTTTTTACTCCTCCACCGACCACATTTTATTTTGTATCGCATTACTTCTGTCATTTTACAACTCTGCATTTAATTCAGAACCGCCCAGTTATAAGAAATAATTGATTTCCGTTTTCGCCAGTGCCAGAAAAGCCTTTTCAATTCGCATTTCAGCTCTTAACTAATATTCATACAGAAGCCATATACAATATTTTTATATCACATTCTACCATATATTCCTACATAATATTCTGTTTAATTTTTTAAGAATGATCTTTTATTTATTACATTTAAAATCATAGGGATAGTTTCTTTAAATAGTTAGCTATGTAACGCAAGAGTTAAATTTTAGCAACTGTTTCATTATTGTGCAATCACCGAGGCACAAAAGAATTATTTACACAAAAAATAACCGATAACTCTAGAGTTGAGTAGCTCACTGATTGAATAAACCGACAATTGATTTTTAGTAAATCTCAATTTAAAAGAATATTGTTTAATAATATTTATTACCATGTTTTTAATGGAGACATAATTTATTCCATGGAAATTTTCTGATAGAAAGATAACAAATACTGATGTAGAATTACAAAAATATATAATTATTTGGTCAGGTTAGGAAGATATTATCAAATATTATCTCGTGGCAATCTGTTAAAATATTAATCAAAATATTTTATTAAAGTGTATTGGAGCAAGATCCGAAAATATGAATTATTTCACTTTAATACACTTTAATATAATTTTAAAATTTATATTTTCGGATATCTGATTTCTGATTACTATATTATATAAAATATTGACCAGGAAAGAAAATATTCTTTTTTATTCCTTATCTTCATATCACACACAACAGATGTTCTTTTTTGGTGCTATTTTTTTTAAATTTGAATAATAGATTGTTCATTAAATAAAATATATATGTTCTTTATATTCCAAAGCCTTTTCTCAAAATAAACTTACTATAGTTCTATTATAATAAGCATGATCGATTTACAATTTTCGATAGTGTGGCAACCTTTCGGTGAATTTGAGGGCAGGTTTATAGATAGTAGTTATAGTAATAGTATCAGCTCTCAAAGTTCTATTTCAATCGTGTAAATGACAATAAATTGTGTAGCTATTTAATGTTCAGTGTGTCTCAGTCCATATAGTCGAAGATTTGGATCACTTCCAAGCGCAGTACCACTAAATGATCTTCCCAGATATCTATCTGATAATCTTAAATTAAATTGAAAAAAACCTTTGTAAAAATAATCATTTTGTTCTTCCGAGTATATTATTTTAATTAGATTAATTACACATTTTTTTTAATTCAAACTTATTGCTATTATTATTAACGTTCCTTAAAATAGATTTCTAAGAATCGTTTATTCTTGTCTTTTTTAGAAGCGTTATTATTTATCCATTATACTTTTAAAGCTCCGTTGTTTTTATGAATTCAAAATCAATCCAGTCAAGTGGGAAAAACACCCTCTTGATTTTTTCATAATATTGGTTAATATTTTTTTAATTTTATGCTAATTTGCATATTGGAATATTTCCAATCAACGTTCAACGCGTCGCAATTTAAATCATATGGAAAAATGAACATAATGCCTTTGACGGATTTAATCGCAACTAATTACTACTTGCAATAAAAAATTTCACATTTTGTTTAATATTTTATAACATTTTTTTAGTAAATAATAAAAAAAATAAGAAAATCTAGTAAAAAGCGCACTGCATTGCAAAAGCATATTGTTCTAGACTTCGTTTCTTCTGTTTATCAAGCAAATGTCAAACTTTAAATATGCCCAGAGGCTAACTTATTCACCAAAAGCTTTAAGCAAATGCATTCATACACATCACGTCTGCTTGTGGTATTTTTCACAAAGTGTATAATTAAATGACTTTTTAAAATAAATTCGATTGTCTATAGCGGCCATAAAGTATTTAAGAATCAAAAGCTTTCAAATTCATGACGAAAAATGTAGTAAAAGCAGGAAAACGAACATATTCTTTAGAATCGTTATTTTTCAACATCAAAGTGGAGGACTATTAAGTTATTTTACGATATTTTGATAACCTATTGAATATCTCTTTTTTAAGTTTTATATATTTATTTGTACACCCATTAGCAAAACAAACTCATTAGTTTTATTTATAAAATAAAATTTTGAAGATTATAAATAAAGCATGTATGTACATATAATAACTAAAGAAAATAAAGAAATTAATTTTATATAATATAAATGAATTTTATAGTACATATGCATAAAATGCAATAAATCAAATTTTGAAGATTTTAAGTTAGGGATACATTTGTATCTGTTTTTTTATTACTTTATCTACTGTCAAAACGCACTTAGTTGTATCATCAATATTTCCGGAGAAAAAAAATAACTAAGTCAAATTTACATTTTTATTTTCTGTTACTTGGTTAGTTCTGGTGGTTAAAATAAGAGGATTTTTTATAATTGTGTTATATTTGGAAAGATAAAAGAAGTCATTGATTTTTACCACATTGTTAATTATTCAAACATTTACCATTAATTTATAGTTCTGTTAAAACTTTTTTTACTAATTCGCTATTATCTCAAAACTATAAAATATGACTTAATGCATTTTGGCAGTAAGCCCTCGATATATGTATTTTACATACATTAATGCGTTAGCTACAACCAATAAACTAAATTTGAGAACTTTTAAATGTTTGTTTTATATATATAATTTATTTATTAAATAAAATTTACATACAATGTTTTGATTCATTATGATTAGAAAGTACAATATTAAGTTTATAGACTTTTACTTGTCTTAATACGGATTACAATCAATTAATTATTAAGTAAAATAATTAATAACTAATAACATAATTTATTGGTAGAAATAGACTAAGGTGTACAGGGTATATAAATCTTTTTACCTATAACTAACATGAGAATGTTTTATTTAAATTTGACCCGAGTAATAGTAAGAATGGGAAAAAAAACCCATATAAATTTAACAAAAAATAATAACAACAATAAAAGCAATATTAACAAAAAAAGTACAAAATATAATGCTTAAGAACTAAATAACAATTTGTTTGGGTTAAACCAAATTTGAGTTGGGTGGATTATTAGTAATTTACACTATATTTTTAAGAATAATATCAGTTTTGGAAGTCCATTGATTGAAAATGAACTTATATATTACAATTTCTTTATTATGCATAAGTTTTTACAATGATTGATAGAAAAATACAGAGTGTTTACATCTTTTTACCTATAACTAACATGAGAATGTTTTATTTAAATTTGACATGAGTAATAATAGTATTTTATTATAGAAAGAATGGGAAAAAAAATAAAAACCCATTTACAAATTTGAAGATTAATAAATAATAACAACGATAAAAGCAATATTAACAAAAAAAAGTACAAATTATAATGCTTAAAAACTAAATAACAATTTTTTAACAAATAAAAATAATATCAGTTTTGGAAGCTCATTGGTAAAATAAACTTACGTTTCCTCGAGGCATATTTGGTTTAATTTACATGTCTTATGATTGGGTTAGTCGGGAAGTTAGTCATTTTAGTGTAATGTTTTTTACTCAAATCTGCGATATTTGCTTTGATAATTTTTAACTTAATGTCCTCGTGGACTTGTTTAAGAAATGTGCCAGGTTCAAGATCTAAGGCCATCTTAAGACACTTGTTTTGGACAATTTGAATTTTATTGATATGAATTTGTGCCGCAGTAGAGCAAGCTGGGCATTCAATATTTTGAGTATGCTGATTTGTGATAGTATATGGTGTGTATGGCAAGATGTAATATATTGTGGGGGGCGGCAGGGGGCACGATGGGTGGGAAGGGTGGCCACCTGTCGCGCGGTACTGCGGGGGCGCAGGCGCGTATCAGGGTGGTCAGTCCCGGGCTAGGAGCCACACAAGGAGCACGTCTCTTCATCACTCCTCTCAATCAAACAATATCGTGTTGAGTTTTCACTATTACGACACTTTCCTATAACCACACTGAAAAGTACGTCATACTCAATTACAACCCAACCACACATTTAATACCTACTAAATAAATATCAGACGACTCACTTCTGCAGTTAATTCGTAGTGTTATTCAAAGTGTAATGAGTGATTTCAATAGTGTTTTGATTTGATGGAATCACTAATCCAATTCGAAATATACACAATCGGTCATTTTGAATGACCCATCGGAAATGCGTTTGAAAGACAGGTGAGTTTCTATAAACCCTTTTATTTATTTTTTATTAAAACAGTCGTCTGGAATTCCAGAGAACCTATATTTCTAATGGAGCTTTTATTGAGAGGGTTTTTTTTAGACAAAACAACGTGTTAATTGTTTGTCGGTGGTCTTTCTTCTAAATAGTGTGTTAATATTGACTTAAAAAAAGATTCGCGATTGCTGATCTAGCGCTTTTTGAACTATTAATAATTTTATATTTGTAAATACATACAACAAAGACAATGTCAAGTGTGTTTATGATAAGAGGTTTAAATAAATGCAATTTACTAATTGAAAAACATGATTAATCTTTCAGCGAAAAAATGCATAAGAAAATAAAGTTACATGAGGTGCATTGGCCACTGCGCAGTTGCTATTTGACGCCACTGGACTTTTATTTATTTATTTACACCCCGAAGAGCTTTTTTGTGGAGGATTTTTAGACACAACAACGCGTTTATTGTCTGTTGGTGATCTTATAACTATTACTAGTTACCTACACAAGCCACCGACTTAATAATCAGTATTTACCTTACAATACAGGAAATTATAATAAACCTGGATCAAGATGATCGATCGGGATTTTATTAATATTATTCCCGATCTCCCAGTCGTAATAACCGATCAAATCAATTTTTTTTTTTTGACTTGAGCGGATTTGAACCCATTCCCACAGTATTTGTAGCCATGCGTTTTACCCCCTGAGCTATCTCGCTGGTGTTTTTTTTATAATAATAATATATCTGTCAATCGCATAAGTTTCTTTCATGTGTTCTTGATTTCAGCGAAGAATTGGAACGGAAATGTTTTTCCTTCAGATGTTATTAATACTTCATCGCCATACGTCAATCACAAACGCGTTATTCGAATCCTTATTGAAAAATATACGATACTGTGTCACAAAAATATGTATTTTTGGATGGATGTCTGGTATTATTTATTTATCACAAAAATTCTCTTATAAATCTTCCAAGATTATAAATTGGTGAACACTTATTACTGTGCATACATTATTCAATTTAATGGAATCATACAATAATAATGTCAAATGTGTTCTCAATATACAACACCATTACATGCCACTTTTATTCCAACATCATATCCGATTTCAATACTAAAATATACTATATTCGTGTAAAGGAAATATTGCATCCGAGAGTCACAGACGCTACATATAATAATATTCGCTTTGTGACAAAAGCCTTTCGTATAAATAAATAATAAATAAATAATCGTTTGCTCGAAATAGCAAAATGCTTGAAACAACATTAATATATTATTATCAGACCTAGTCCAAGTGGATGCAATGAAGTGCTTGACGTATTCGAGCTATGCAACGATTATTGTATTGTTTCATTACAACTCGCTGATATTTACAAAAAAAAAATAATATGATATACATCTAAACTTATCATTCATCAATTATTATATTCATCTGATAAACTATTGACTTGAATACAAATTTAAAAAATGGTAATTTTATTTTACTAATATTATTTTGTTTTAAGATTGTTTTGTTAATATCCGAAAAGTCATATAGAATAATACATTTTACCACATAAAGCAATTAAAATTAAAATGTAAGCCGTGCAATGCTCTACAATTGTGAGAAATTTAAACCCTGTTTTTTCATCCTTTAGGCTGAGGTTTACTTATTATAAATTTTATTTATATTAGAAATAATTATCAGTTATTCCATTTAGTAATTTATGCAGAATCTAACGTTCTCTTTTGGTGCACAATCATTATTTTTTGTTTGTGTATAAATTAAATAATAATAAGAATATACACATTTTTTAAATTTAATAGAACCTGTTGGACATTTTTCATGATTGAATGCTATTAAATTTATTTGAAATTCTTAGACTTTAGACTTGTTGATAAAATTATTGTCAAACTTATGACGATATTCTATTTTTCAATTGGTAACTTAATAGATTAATAATTGTAATCAAATGAGGCGTTCAGAATATTTAAAATTTTTGTTACTGTTTAAATAACCCATCGATTTGATGTGTTTAAAATATCCTTATATAGAATAAATATTACATATGATTTGATTAGAACATGGTGATAAAATAAGTCTACATGGTGTTAATTATTGGAGAAAACTTCAATGTTTTTTACATTATAATACATCAATATTATTTATTACAATTTCTTTATTATGCATAAGTTTTTACAGTGATTGATAGAACAATACATCTTTGGAAATAGTCTTAGGTGTACAGAGTGTATACATCTTTTTACCTTTAACTAACATGAGAATGTTTTATTTAAATTTGACATGAATAATAGTATTAAATAAAAAAAAACATTACAATACATCAGTATCCAAATATAATTAAAACGTAAATAAACTCGCGAGTCATATTACCTGAAAAACAAAACGATTTTTCAACGAAAATGTGTTGATAGGCATATTTTTTTGGCATTGTAAATCTCTTCTCCTGCAACATCTATTTTCTGGCCATGACTTTTTTGCGCATTAAGTGTATTTTTATGTAACGTGTGTTGTTTTGACTTGTCAAACTATATTATCTATTGTATGAAATGCAAGTGATTTTTTTCGTCGGCTTTCGAGTGCTTGTTTCAGTCGCTGAAATTCAATTAGCTCTTGGTACGCAATAAATCTCGTACAAATTTGCATTCGAATGAATCGAAATGAAAAAAAGGCCTATTCTATGCAAATCGACCATTTTGTACGTACGCACACTTTAATTTGCGGCGGTTGCTTAATGTATGACTTTAATCACATCCCCAATGATTTGAGTATTCCTTTATATTTGTACACTATTCACCTTTATTTAATTAAAATAGGAATTGTAAATTAGAATGTATAGTGCAGTTTTATGCCAGCATTGCTAATTAGTTTTATTTAACAAACAACGCATAAGCAAAACTACAGAATGTCCCAAAATTAATACAGGATTAATATTATATTACAATTTCTTTAATTAATGGCTGAAATAATATAAAACATCTTACGAATTAGTCTTTGTTGTACAGAATATATAAATATTTTTACCCATAACTAACACAAGAATAACATTTTTATGTGACATTACTTAATATTAAATGATAAAAAGTATGCACACATACTTAATATTACACACACATACTTAATATTAAATGATAAAAAGTATGGGAAAAAAATAAAAAACCCATTTACAGATATGAATATTAATAAACGATAACAAGAATAAACTCTACATTAACAAACATAATAAGATAATTTAAAATCACACTGTGGATGAATTTTTTAAATACAATCAATTATTTGTACCTACATTTTCTGAATCGTAGATGCAAAAATTTTTTCATCCAAATAAACTCTTCACATCCTCTTTTGAAGTGAAAAATTTTGCTTGATATACTACCTTTGTTTGAAATACGATCCACGTGCATTATGAAAAAAAAATGTCATTCTTTTATTTATTTATTATGGAAAAAATAAGTACAAGGATTTTCAATGGATATAAATAATATCTATAATGATGTGAATTTTTATGGTTCATTTGCTGAATTATTTATTATTTTCTCAATATAATCTAAATTTATAAATAAATAAATATCAAGCTTCCACTCTATTTGTAATTGCTTCATCATAATTTTCTTATAGGAATTAAGTTACCATAATCTTAAAACTATCCTCTAAAAAATATTCAGACGCTTGGCTACAAATACTATGCTCATGGGTTCAAGAAGGTTCAAGTCATTTTTTTAAATTTGATTTTATCGGTTATTACGACTGGGATATCGGGAATAATATTAATAAAATCCCGATCGATCGTCTTGATCCAGGTTTACTCTGTTTTCCTATATTGTAAGGTCTTAAATCTTAAATACCGTGACGCCTTCCCTATTGGCGGGAGTCCCTTTTTTATAAGGGGTTGGCCAGGCCACCTTGGCCTTTACGGGAGAATATAGTAGAGATGGTTTCCCAGGCCACCACACAGCAATGAGTACTTAAGATCTAGTTTGCTAAGCTAGATCTACTAAGTGACTCCGGTGCCGTGAATCGAACCCGGGAGTCTTCACTCACGAATCCGTTACACTAACCACTCGGCCACAAGGCGGCTCTATTGTAAGGTCAATACTGATTATTAAGTCGGTGACCTGTGTAACTAGTAATAGTTAAGATCACCGACAGACAATTAACACATTGTTGTGTTTAAATAACTCTTTCACAAAAAAGCTCATTGAAGCGTAAAATAATAAAAAAATATATATGTAAAAAAAAATAGTGCATAAATCAGACCTTGGGTGAATTCTGGGGCACCGTTATATATTTTTTAATTTTCTTAAAAGACCAAAATACCCACCCCTTGATAGTGATTTTTGTCACATATTTGATGAAATTTCTGGATGTTATAATAAGCTATGATCATGCTTCCTCTGATTTCTGTATAGACATAACTGGTTTGTTGGCTCAAGTCCAGGATATTGCAGACAAAGACACGTCATTCATTAGACATATTAACGCAGACTGCCTCCAAACAATTGCCTCTGCATACATACATATTATGGATGTACATTCCTTTATTATAAATATAAATCGAGATCTTGCTTATTGTGAGCTTCTATCCCTTTTGCCAGAACATCTCTTTGTTTTCATCTTTCTTAGCAATAATATATTGGAGTAAGTTTTATGCATCTCATGATTTATCACCGTGTATTATTCAAATCATATGTAATATTTATTCTATATATGGATACTTTAAACACAAGAAATGGATGGGTTATTTAAACAATAATTTAAATATTATTAAATGACTGAATATGCCATATAAGCTTTTATTATAATTACACTTAAAGTTTTCAAATTATTAACAAAAAATATCATTTATATTATAGCGAGTAAAACTTTGTATTTAAAACAGATTTTTTTGTATATACGTTTTATGTTTCATTTGATTCATTAATTTAGAATTAAAAATTATCACTACATTGTGTAATTGGTTGATTTTTTTATACGATAACTTAATATCGTTGCGAAAAAGAAATTATTTAATATTTTTGCGATACCTATAAAAGTCTAACCATAACTAACCTTAACTATCATTTTTAATTGTTTTAATATAAAAGCCTTCGAAGAAAATTAAAACAAATTTTTGGACCAAATAACTTCAGGTAATCGACAATATTATTATGTAAAATTATTGAATTTGTATTTTATGTAACAGTTAATGATTTTGAAATACTATGATTTAATGGTAATAATTATTATACTAATTAAACTTACAATTTTATATTAAATTACATAAAAGTATTAATTTACTTACATATGTCATAAGAATCAAGCTATATGTTAAGAATCTAGAATATGTTAAGAATCTAGCTATTAACATTATTCAATATTAAGTTAATTTCAACCCGCATTAACATTTTACATAAATTTTATTTTACATCGAAAATCATTTCAATCAATCATTTTTGGCATATTTTGAAAACTCAATTTTTCATTTATTTATTTATTTTAATAAAGAATCAATATTCGATATTCATCTCAAAATATTCTTAATGGAAAATGTGTTTCTACTCAAAAAAAATGTAAATGTTTATTGATCGATAAAACATCATTTTTTCATCTGAAACGCTTCTTTAAGTGTTGGCTTCAATCCAAATATAAATTAAGCGTCGATCGAATCCTAAATTCAGATGGTTTTCTATCGAAATTTATTTCTCTTTCTTCGCAAATACAAAGAAAAAACACATTTAAAATTCACAGACGAAATCACGTATTTCTTAAATCGTTTAAGAAATCACGTACACCCAGATTGAATATTTTCTTTGTTATTCGAGAAGACAATTCATAAGTGTTCGGCTATATATATTTTTTTTATTCAAATTGTTTTAAACAGCACGTTTTATTAGCTGGTGAGTATAAAATGTTTTGTCTTTCGTCTGAATTAATCACCGTTTGTGTGCTCGTGTTGAATTTGTCTAGAACCGCCAAATGTTTGATACGCATTTTATGTCTTTAAGTTATTTTTACTACCGTTGTCTATCCAAACAGACTTTACAAATAATCAATTTAATAAATGCTAATCTGTATTTTACTAAATATATAAAAAAAAATTAAATATGTAAGTAAACTAAAATATGTATGTTTAGAGAATAAATACAAAAATTATAATTTAAATAAAAATTAAAAACAAATACTGTTAGTCCAATGGAACCATTGAAATAAGTAAAAGTAATTTATTAATAATATATATATATATATATAAATATCTATATATATATATATATATATATATACATATATATATATATATATATATATATATATATATATATATATATATATATATATATATATATATATATATATATATATATTAATAATAATTATATATATTAACTTCATTTTTAATGTTATTAATATATGTTCATCAAACATGTTTTTTTAATTCCCATAATTTTACACACCATCACTCATGTCAAATAAAAATCTCATGAAAATTCCCATGTTGCTTATAGGTAAAATATTTCAATAATAATCCTTAAATATCCATATTGTTTTTGTCTATAATACAAGTGCGATAGATTTCTTTATTATCCTTATTTCTTAAATTGAATTAATTTGTGTGCGGTATTATATATAATTTTTATCATTTTGGTTGTATTTAAAGTCTAGAGATGAGAGCTTAAAAAATCATTATTGTATTATTGTTTTAATGATTCGTATTCCAAATACACCTTTACAAATGTTATTTTTTGTAGTCGCTTAATATTTAATATACATATAAAAGGACGCATTATTTAAAACCCCTCTTCCAAATTGTAATTATATTCAATTATTGATTTTGGAATATATCACCAATTACTGTCCAGAATTGAATGGGTTACTTTATCTAATGAATAATAAAATATAGCTATAACCGTGTATAGTATTAAATAATTTTTCTTTCGTGTAATAATATAGTGGATGAAGTATTTCTGGGAATAGTTCACTCCGACAAAGCTCCATACTTCTTTTCCATCCTTTCTTTCTTTATAAAAAGACATCCAAAACCAAGTGCAACTTGTTTGGGTTGTTCGAAAAATTGCTACCACCAATTCTAACAGTCTGAGAGGTAGAAAACTTCTCACATTTTTCTATTTTACTTACAACGTCGTCAGCATACTGAAAATTTGAAGAGAGGAATGTATTTATTCATCATATAAGTATTATTTAAATAATACATATTTATAAAATATACATTTATTTACATAGGTAACAAAAGCCCATATAAAGGGGACTAGAACTACTTCTTCACTGAAAAATCATCTTCTTCAATTGATATTATTATAAAATGAAAGAAGCCAATCAATCATTATATTTTTGTTATCTTTTAATAATCCTGATATTTGTAAATGGGTTTTTATTTTTTATAATTTAACATGAAATGAAAATTGTCATGTTAGTTATAGGTAAAAAGATTTATATACTCTTTACACTTAAGTCTTATTCCTAAGATTTATTGTATTATCAATCATTGTAAAATTCTTTTTCACAAACACATTTGATTTTGTCTCTCTTCACAGTCATTAATGATTTTACTATATTCGTGTTTCAAAATATATTTCTTTAATTCATATAGTATTAAGTATATGTTATTATTATTATTTATTATGTATTATATTTTATAATGTATTTAATATTTGTTTATATTTCTAAATTTTATTTTATTATTATTTATATATATTTTAGTAGTTCTACATGTGGGTTCTTGTATTTTTTCCTATAAATTATGTTATGACTTATTAATTATTTTAAATATCAATTAATGGTACTCCGTATTAAAATAAGTAAAAGACTAAGTCTATAAACTTAATATTGTAACATCTAATTATAATGTATCAAAACATTGTGTGTAAATTATATTTAATAAATAAATTATATAATCATTGTAAAATGCATACTTAATAAATAAATTATAATTCCATTAATAGATAATGGTTAAGTGGAGTTTATGTTAGATTTGCTTTAACATTGAATAGTAAAATAAATACACACAATGTAGTGTATAATGGTAACATTTGTAGAAAGCTCTCCAGGGCTCAGTTTATTGTATTTGTGAAATGACCTTTTCTTCTGGTGTTGCTGACAGACTACAATGTTGTTTTGGTTATATGTAAGGTTATATCTTCAGTGTTTTAGCATAGTGGTTCTAATTTAAATATGTTGGTCTGGTTAAAACCGGGTAGACACTTTGACAGCTGACAAAGCTTTTACGACAACAAGACGCCAATGGTGTCAACAAAACACTGACATATTCACTTCTGAATACAAAAACAGTGCCCTGAGGACTCATTAAAAAGATCGTTAAATCTTTAAATGTATCCTTTGTACTTTTACATAGCGCAATCGATATATTTCCAATACAGTGGTACCTCGAGTTATGAATTTAATGCGTTCCGGGATCATCGTCGTATGTCAAAACAATTTATCCCATACAATTTCATAGCAACTTCCATTAATCCGTTCCAGCCCTTCAAAAAGTCCTATAAAAACCACGTGTTTTTGAATAAAAATTTTTTTTAATCTAACATTTTATACAATCAGCAATGGATAATTGAGGAGGTGTTTAACGTTAAAACTAGTAATAACGTTCGTAATAAATATTTATTGATTATTAATTGATTTTTACATACATATACACAATTTTTACATATCACCAGCGTGATAGCTCAGGGTATAAGACGCGTGGCTACAAATACTGTGGTCATGGGTTCAAATCCCGCTCAAGTCAAATGTTTCTTACGACTGGGAGATCGGGAATAACATTAATAAAATCCCGATCGATCGTCTTGATCCAGGTTTACTCTGATTTCTTGGATTGTAAGGTATATACTGAGGTGATTATTAAGTCGGGCAGAGCCGCTCTGTCGGTGACCTGTGTAACTAGTAATAGTTAGATGACCGACAGACAATTAACACGTTGTTGTGTCTAAAAACCCCTCTAAAAAAAAGCTCCTTCAGAGAAGTAGGTTCTCTGGTATTCCGGAGTGTTTTCTCTTAATAATAATTATATCATCTGTAAAATTATCGCGCATAAAAATGTCGAGATAGAAATTCGAGTATTATTCGTCGTATCTCAAAACATTCGTATATCGAGGTACCACTGTATATCTAAAAAGGACGTATATATTTATATCGAGGGTCACTGTGCTATAATTATTTATTTAATAATATTGAGTTACTAATCGATGCATCGACCAAAGCAATTTCCTCAGTCTACTAATCCATCACTAGTGCCAAACAGAATCTATTTATCCGATATTAGCACAAGAAAATACACTCATATGTCGTATTTATATTTAATTAAATTTGTTAAATTATACAAGTGAGGCATATTTACGTCTCGTGAATAATAAACATTACATTTCCTAGTGCATTTAGACAGTCTTTGAACCTACTAAAGCAAAACATTGTCTTAATGTAGTATATCCTTATACAAACAAACATTGCTACCACCAAACTAACATTTTGTACTTTGTGAACCTTGTCGTATTAAATTAATGAATTTTAGAGTTATCTTATATTATCTTGTTGGATAAATATAATATGAATATTCATAAAATGTATTTTAAAGTTATAACCCAAACCGTATGCAGTTAAAATAACTTAACCAGTAATTTACAGGCTATTTAAATATCACTCTTTGTTTCTTATGTTTTTAAAGCAAATGAGATTACATAAATTCATTAAGGTATTTTTAATACATTTAAATGCCAAATACTCCAACCACAACTAAATCGATAAATTATCTTGTTAGTCTAATTCTAATTTATATATTTATGAAAAACCTTTTAAAATATATTTTACAACAATTAATCTGTTACATAACATAAAAATATTTTATAAAGCTTAAACCTAAATAATATATGAATTGAGTACGTATTACAAATATGAAGACTAATAAATTATAACAACAATAAATGCAATATGACAAAACAATTACAAAATATAATGGTAAAAAACTAAATAACAGTTTGTTTGGGTAAAACCAAATTTGAGTTGAGTGGATTATTAGAAAATTACACACTTCTTTTAAAATAACATCAATTTTGAAAGTCCATTGGTAAAATGAACTTACGTTTCCTCGAGGCATATTGGTTTTATTTAAGTCTATACCTTTGTTGTTATTGATATATTTGACTATCAAAATATTGTAGATTCGTTTAACGATGCTCCATTTTTGTGTTTATTCCAAATTATTCGAACTGGATTTGCGAGCTTTATATTCTAAAAGCCCAAACTCATAGTTGTATTGCGTTTCTTTCTCAAATCTGAGATATTAAATTTGATATCCTTAATATATGATACGATCAGTGTAATAAGGATTTTTAATTTATGTTTGTTTTCTACGGTATGATAATGGTTAATTTTCCTGCGATAATGTAATTCTTGTGCAATGTAAACAGAATAATGAGACACAGAAGTGTTTAAAGTTAAGGTTGGTGCAATAAGGCTGCAGCTGGTCTACTCGTAAAATAGTTCTACAAGGACCAACACCAAACTCCACTAACAACCTCAGCAAACAACCATCGGCTGGTCGCTCACAAAACACCCTATCTTCACTATTTATCCACTAAACTAAATAAAACTTCTTTATCAAATACCGACTCTACCCAGAAATCTATCTGTACATACAGTATGAGCTGCGACGCCACTATAAAATAATAATGTGTTTGCTTTCAGACTTTAGACCACCACCTCGGCTAATTTTAAAATATTTAGAAGACTAAGTGGTCTGTGGCGTAGTAGTATTATAATAATGGCTATGCTAGTTTATATTAGGTGTGGTGGTAGTAGATCTTGTTGTCGAAGTCTTGGCCTCTCTCACTCCCAAGTCCAGTCTTCGCCAACTGTAAACAAGGATCTTTGCTCCTTGCTCCATTGTCCAACACCCACTACATAATAATATCTAGGTATATCCACAAACCGATTCAATCTTATCATATTAGTTCATTTGTTCAAGTTTCTCCTACGTGCATTCACACAATGGCTGAAATTATTCTATTACTATTGTGAAAATTTCATCTTGATTCTGCATTTACAAAAAAATATTTTAATTAAGCAGATTTTTAAATATATTCTTTGGACACTTGGCAGTACAGTAGTTCTTTTGTCAGCAAAATGAGAGTCTGTTAGTGAGTCGTGCTAGAGAGAATAGTATTTGGTATGGATAGGAATAGACTAGAGCTTGGTATTATCGATGTAGGTATATTAAATATAGTCATGCTTCACCGTATACGTACACCATAAAGACGGTAATAGAGTTGTTTTGCTGTACTTTTAATCGTTTTTTTGTTAATTAATGCCTTGTCTGAGCTTCGAGCGAGGCATTAATAATAAAAAACCGGGCATAAGTGTAGCTAAGTAACTCTACTATCGTATTTACGGTGTACGTATTTTCATTACTTAACACGCATCTTCTTTACTTTGTGCCTACAGAATTACTATAAAAATTATACTATACATTTAAAATCCTTTTTTAAAATTGCGGATACAGTAACCTCTAAAGTGCAGCACAGACATAAGTGTTCTTTGGTGCTTTTTCAAATATCTCCGCCAATAAGAGAGCGAGCGCTTGAATGTGATTGGCGCTCCTGTTCGTTTACTTTTCTCTCATTGGCGGAGATACGAGATGCACTAACAAGCATTCATGTCTGCGCCGCACCTTAACTAGTAAAAAAATTGACGCAGGAAGAGGTTATAAAAAATGTTTTGCTCATGAACTTTTCACATATGAAGTAAGAATCTTGAACGAATGTAAATAATAATAAAAATTATTAATATTAAAATGGTTATCATCCCTCGTTGATGTTTTTGGTAAAGTTATATGAGTTGGTTGGACGAAATGTTTTGCTGGCAATCGAAATTTGTACCCCTAATTGTGTTTCTTTGATTGGCCTCCCTTTTGCGGATATGGCTTTCCCTTTGTCACGCCAACCCTCACAAACACCACCATCATTTCACTTCATATCCTGCACTATTATGATGTATTGACGTCACGCTTCAATCGATATTTTTATAATTGAGAAAAACCATGGTAAAAATTAACGCTCGCGATTTGTGGAGGGGCGTCACGTATTTAGATTTTTATCGGCGTTTTAATGAATGGTTTTTATTGAATTACATATGTACATTCCAAAAGAGGCATGGGTTAGCAATAAATTTATTTTATTACTGAATAATTTTCGTCGCAGTGACAGCTTGTATTGATATCTTGAGAGCGTTTTTGGATTTTTGTGAGTAATCCAGTTAAAGATTGATGAGGGTATTCTAGAATGTGGATAATGGTAGTCTACAAGAGAATACGATAAGCAAAGCCTTTGTCTTCAGTTCTCAAAGGCGTCAAAGGGCAGACCATTACTAAAAGTACACAGTTTCTTAATTTCAAATCCTTTCCTGTAAAGGATTTACTCTTTTTTGTCGCTGAAGTCGACGTAAAGCCCTTTTATACAGTCGTAATTAAGAATACAGGCAAGACAACGGATTGCATTGAGTAACATAGACTTGCAACAATAGTTTAGACTCTGACAATGATTACATATGTATCGAAGTTATCCTCTATCAGTATTAAATCTAAAGTCTATTAAATATAAATATAATATTTAGTAAAACAATCTCAATGGTAATATGTTGTACAAAATGTAAGCATTTAAAATAAACCTTTGATAATTGATAATTATACGATCAAGCTGTTCCAAAAATAACATATAAAAATTACTAGGTAGTTTGTATATATGCAAAATATTCTGTTTTTTATAATATTTTAAACCAAATCTCGGCCAAGAGGATGAAATAACAGGTCTCAGATTGTAGAGCACTGCGCGGCTTACATTTTACTATACATATTGTGGTAAAAGGTATTGTATTTGAATTTACGGATATTAACATAACGATCCCCACAAAATAATTATAGTAAATGAAATAAAAATATACTTTTGAAATCGGCATTCAACTGTATAGTTTTTCCAATGCCTTAATGCCCAATAATATTTTGTGTGAATATCAGCGAATTGAAATAAAATAATACAATAATCAAATAATAAATCTACTAGGTCTTTTATGACAAATAATTTTGGGTTTCGATAGCTTATACTTAAAAGTCATATAGGTATTAAGCGTGGGAAGGTATTACAAAATCAATATTCAACCTCAATTTTTTGACATTTATACGACTCAATATAATGATAATATACCTTCAAGGCTTACTAAATTTTAGACATAAATCCGACAACATATTTATTTACCTTTGAAACCCCTAAATCGATTCCCAGAATACTGTAATGCGGCGCGGATTTTAGTAGCAACTTTTTCTCGGAAACTTTGCGGCTGTGAAATATTTAAAAAATGTAGCAACACTTTGTTAATACCCTTATGAAAATTTGCCTCGTAGTGCTGGATGCATTTTAATTAGTGTCAGAATTAAATGGAAAGGCCGCACAGCTTCCAGTTTGCTGGAACAGAAACTACATGGGCTTCCATCCCCTAATTAGATACCTACAGGGGGACATTTTAAATAATCACTAATAAGCACAGATTTTTTTTACATATTATAATTTTTCAAATAAATAATCTGCCGCAAATAAATTTTTTATCTTTACAATTAATCTACTTAAAACACACTTATACATAATATGTATATTATACAGATATTCATATATTACACTGGATATTCTCTAAAATGCTGTTCACAAACAATTTTACAGCACGTTAAAAAAATTATACTCAATTTAGAATGTCTGTATTTAAAAAACATATATCATAATCACACAAAAAACTGTTTTGTGGATAAAACATTTTTTTTTTATATTTAATAATGCCTAATAAATAAGAGTATTCTAAAAATAGTATATGTGCCTTATCTTATGAAAACCGTATTAAATATTTTTTATGGCAAAAACTTTAAAGCAAAAATAAAATCAACTAGTATTGACCCCATAATTTTTCAAAATACCCTAGTATTTTATAATTATGGATTAACTTCATTTACTTTTAAATACATATAATAGGCTAACGTGTGTTTTTTAATACTTCAACAAGGAGTGTGCCAGACGGACAATAATAATTAATTTAATTATAATAACTTATACATATATCTATAATCTAAAAACGGTTATTATAATTATAATAATATTAATCTTATTTTAAATATCTTCAAAATTGCATAATAAATCATCAAAAGACGTAAACAGTTAATTCCCTAAGGAATCCAGGATGCGAACAATTGTGTACATTAACAAAATATTGCATTGAAAATTGGAGACATACAAATCTCTTATTTTGAATTCTTAAGTTATATATTGTACATGAAGAGGCAAATAATTTAATATGATATAAAAGTGCCGTGTGTCTGGTGACAAGAGTTCGTTATACCATCCTTCTTTATGATCATCCATATGAAAATCAGATGTAACCTAATATCAAACTACACATCTACAGCGTCCATATTGTTACAATATATAATTTGATTAAAAAAACCTTGACAAATTGCTTGTAAAATTTAATAGTTCGTAGTTGGTTAGACTCTCTTTGATATTGGATTCATTTGTGTTGGTATTTATGTGAAATGGTTTTGCATATGTTAGACAATATATCATGTCGTTGTCGTCGCGATGCACCAACAAGAAAACATCGCATAACAAGACAAGTCTCCCTAATTAAATATTATATCATATAAATCACACTTTCACTACCAATTTTTAGTATTGAATTAATTGCTAATCGTTTAATTAATACTATATTTATATTACTCATTTCCAATAATAATTTCCGGCATAATAAAAAAATTATAAAAAATATGTTCCGAATATAAGATACCCTCAAAAAATTGGATATATACTTATTGTAAATAATATATAATTTTTTATCATGACAATGACTGTATTTAACCGTAAAATTATAAGCGATCTAATTTTTTTTATTCTTTTTAAAAAGACTTGGTTAAATCTATATATGAATTTAAATATATATAAGAATATGGTTTGTATTTGTTCTTATCAAATAGAGTGTTTTTCTCCAGATTTTTTAATATCATCAAAAATTAACGATATTTTATAAACTCAAATTTACAAATGCACTTACAGTGCTTTTCTAAGATCTTCAATCATCTATTTCAATCCAAATAGAGAACATTTAAATAAGAGAGATATTCATTTTAATTCGCTTTATTTTGAGTATGCGCTTATAAAATAGTGGATATTTATTTATTTAATGAAAAATATAAAACCAAAAATCATTTGAATTATTTAATGCAAAATAGTTATATTTGAACTTGGCATTCCAGTGTGTCAAAATCAATCAGAATTGTACATTATTATGTAATATTGTCTTTTATGTATTTATATTTTTTATGTATAGAAATCTCGACAAATAATATTTAAACAAGATTGAAATGATTACAGAAAATCATGTTTTCTTGCATATAATATATATATATA
>JAGTTH010003670.1:0-38665 GCA_022606485.1 Agraylea sexmaculata | reverse complement strand
AAATATAATTTAACTCGCTATAAAGAACATAAAAAATAATTATTTATGGTTAAACACGTCTATAACGAGTATAATAAATGCTTTTAAATTTATTAAAATATATTCAATCGAATGAAACATGGTTTTAATTACTCGTAATAGATAACGATTATTTATGACCGAACTTTAATTTATAATATGTATTATAATGATGGTAGAAATATTTTAATCGTTATAATGTTATTTTAACAAATAATATATTAATATTTAAACTTTGCTATTGAACAATGCATAAAAAAATATCTTGAATCAATGAAGTCAAGTCTACAATATAATGGAATAGACTATAGTTTGAGAATTGTATTAGCAATGCTGTGATAAAATCAAGAATGACTCAACACAGGATATTATTGATCATTTTTACTGTGAAATGTGGACCAGTGGATTAGCTGTAGGCAATACTTGCAACTACATCAAGGACGTCACTAGGGAGTGGCCAGCATATTATATCAATCATTTATAATAAATCATAAAAAATAAAAATATCACGTGGACGTGGAAAAAAATCCATTCGATTGATCATCAAATATTTATGTAATAGTCTCAGTGAGACACTTAGTATTGCCTCTGTCTAGGTCCACCATCTTGATATTTATATATACATACAGTTGTAAGGCCTTCTCATATCGGTGGATGATTTATACCGTTATTATAAAGAGTTTCTTAAAAATCGTATTTCATTTGTAATAATATAAATTGAATACACATTAATACCTATTGCTCGTTATAGACGATTTGATATTATTTATAAAAAAATACTCCTAATAAGCGTACCATTAATATTTTTTCATATATATATATATATATATATATATATATATATATATATTTATATATATATATCGTAATGTATCGTAAAATATCCTCAAAATACGAGTTTACATCGTTATTTAAAATGTTTATGCTTGTTACAGACGTATTATAAGTATGTTTATTTGATATTTATTTTTTCTACTCGGTAAAACGCTATTATATTATTATTTTTTAAATACCAATGCTCGTAATAACCGTATTTACGCCTTGATTGATTTCCCCGTCCTCATTATATTGAACTAGGGTAATTTTAATTGAAAAAGGTGTTTTGCTTGATTTTTTAATAGGACGGTAATAAGTTTCAAAGTAAATTATAAATAAAATAATTTAATACGGTTTTCATATGATGACAATTGTCATTTATTATGCATTATTAAATATCAACTGATGGTTGATGGATCTGTACAGACATACATATAACATACACACACGTTCAACAATTTTATATTGACTAATTTTTAGAATTAAGCTTGCTTATGATTATAAAGTGTAATCGCCATCAAACGGGTGGTAATATATGAGACATGGGAGTGTATTTCCACCCGTTGACAGTTCGCCGAGGACTTCACTAATTTTGTATTAATTATTTATTATCCAAGTGGAGTGAATGAAGCAATCCAGTGTGCATACAGATGTGTTTCTTGGATTAATGAAGAACGTTGCTTTGTGACAGGTTGTATGAACTAAGAGCATCCATCACGCAAACTGTAGCCAAGCAGCGTGAACTGTTTTGTATTATTATAATAATATCGGTCACCCATGCAGGATTCACCCGCATTATAAAAGGTTATAATGGAACAATAGTAAGGGAACTCAATGTCGATTGTTTCACAATAATAAAAATCGAGTGTCACGCGTGAAGGAGCTCGTACATGTTCACGCAACACTGATTCTCTCCTCCTTACTGTCTAATGTGTTTTTAATTTAATGTCAAGTTTGGCCCACGCTTTCCGGCCTTATAAAAACACACATTGTGTTTGTTGTTCTCTAATACTTATTCACATAACTCGATATGTTTGCTCAAATACACGAAGCATCCCAATACACACACACTTTTCTACTGTAGTTATAGTTTTGTTCGAAAAAATTCAGATATTTCAATTTATTGATACACCAGCATAAAGAATGATTAAAGACGCTTCTAATGAATATAATATATGCATATATAAATAGTCCGCATATCTCGATAAATTGAATATTAGTCTCAATTCTATATGAATAAGCCCAATACAATATGTAACGGACTAACACAATACACACTCTTGTACTAAAAATTTCAGAATTCTTAATAAAATAGTATATAGTTTTAAATACTAATTAAATACGCTTCTAATAAATATAATATATGCATATATAAATAGTCCGTATATCTCAATAAATTGGATATTAGTCTCAATTCTATATGAATAAACTCAATACAATACCTAACAGACTAACACAATACACACTCTTGTATTAAAAATTTCAGAATTCTCAATAAAATAGTACATAGTTTTAAATACTAATTAAATACGCTTCTAATAAATATAATATATGCATATATAAATAGTCCGTATATCTCGATAAATTGGATATTAGTCTCAATTCTATATGAATAAACTCAATACAATACCTAACAGACTAACACAATACACACTCTTGTATTAAAAATTTCAGAATTCTCAATAAAATAGTATAAAGTGTTAAATACTAATTAAATACGCTTCTAATAAATATAATATATGCATATATAAATAGTCCGCATATGTCGATAAATTGAATATTAGTCTCAATTCTATATGAATAAGCCCAATACAATATGTAACGGACTAACACAATACACACTCTTGTACTAAAAATTTCAGAATTCTCAATAAAATAGTACATAGTTTTTAATACTAATTAAATACGCTTCTAATAAATATAATATATGCATATATAAATAGTCCGCATATCTCGATAAATTGAATATTAGTCTCAATTCTATATGAATAATCCCAATACAATATGTAACAGACTAACACAATACACACTCTTGTACTAAAAATTTCAGAATTCTTAATAAAATAGTATATAGTGTTGAATACTAATTAAATACGCTTCTAATAAATATAATATATGCATATATAAATAGTCCGCATATCTCGATAAATTGAATAATAGTCGAAATTCTATATGAATAATCCCAATACAATATGTAACGGACTAACACAGTACACACTCTTGTATTAAAAATTTCAGAATTCTCAATAAAATAGTACAGAGTTTTAAAAAATAATTAAATACGCTTCTAATGAATATAATTTATGCATATTTAAATGGTTCGTGTATCTCGATACATTTGATAGTATTCTGAATTCTATATGAATAAGCACAATACAATATGTAATGCACATACATAATTACAAACTTTTGTACAAAAAAATGAGAATTCTCAATAAAATAGTTCACCGTTTTGAAGACTAATTAAATATGTTTCTAATGAATATAATATATGCATATATAAATAGTTCGTATATCTCGATACATTTGATAGTATTCTGAATTCTATATGAATAATCCCAATACAATACCTAACGGACAAATATCATAGAGAGTGTTGTATTAACAAAATTTAGATATCACGAAAATATTACAAAATATCATAAAAAATCATTAAAGACGCTTTTAATGAATACAATATATGCATATATAAATATTACGGATATCTTGATAAATTGGATATTAGTCTCAATTCTATATGAATAATCCCAATACAACATCTAACGGACATACATTACAGACATTTTTGTATAAAAAAATTGAATATCTCGATAAATTAGTATACCAGCATAAATAATAACTAAATACGCTTCTAATGAATATAAAATATTATTCATATATATAAATAATTTAAAAAATAGTCCCAATTCAACATGTTGATCCATATTTTTTCCATGGCGACTTTTTGTATTAATATGTGGGAACAATTTAACATTCACTGATTTTAAAATATTCAAATTAATTCAATACACGTTGATAGATGATGAATCATGAATATTCAATAGCTGAGATGCAATAATAAACTTGCACTCGAGTTACTGGTTTTTTCCTCTAAGTCATTAATAAAATAATCATTGTAAACTGCCATTCATGGAATTTAATATTTATTGTTTTAGCGATTGGGTCATGTTAAAAATGTGTTTTAAGAACTGTGGTTGAATATTTAACGAATACGCGAAATTGACATTTTTTAAATATATTCTGAATAATCGTTTTTTATGTATACATTATAAAATATGAATATTTTCGCTTTATTTTAATCGAAACAGCTGTTTACTCGTTGAACAGGTATTCACGGTGCAAAGTACAGTAATCCCACTAAGAACAGGTCTAAGGCTAGAGATTCTCAAACTTTCATTAATTTAAATTAATTACAGCTGATAAGATAACTGGATGTATCAATATCAAGATGGCGAACCCAGCAGACGAGTCTGAGTGAGACAATTAGTGTTGCCTCTGATCAAACTTGATATTTATAATCCACTTGACGAGCACTTATGCAATAATATTATTAAATTTATTTACATACCGATATAAATTAAATGTGTGATTGTTTTTTTTTTTCATTACCTGAAACAAAAAATAAATAAATTAGGTTTGATTCTTTTAGACAAAAGTATGATTTTTTTAATATACAGTCTTCTTGGGAATATAATAATAATTATCCAACTAATCATGCATTTTATATAAAACATATGTATGAACAAATTAAAGTAGATTAAACAATTCATTCATACAATATTTTTTAAACTGAATTTATTAAATAATTTAAATAAAATATATTAATGCTTTACTTAAGGAGAATCGACAGAAAGCTTCCAATAACAAAATATAGACATAAGAATTCCAGACAACTGGGTGTATAAATATCAATATGGCGGACCAAGCAGAAGAGTCTGAGTGATTATTATAATTAGTGATGCCTCTGTCAAACTCATCTATCTTCTCGGTCCGCCATCTTGATATTTATCATTCACTTGTCCAGTCTTCTAATATCGGATGAATTTATTATACAGTTTGAATGTCATCGGTCAGAGTCTGGTCCGCCGAAATGTTTACAGTAAAATATTGAAAAATTCTTCATTTTAAGACACCTTAAAAAGGTTATTTTTAATACTATTGTATTAGAGGAAGATTAAATTATTTTTTTATTAATTAATTAATTACTGAGCCGGCTCTGTAGTCTCGCCCATACACCACGCCAGGGCCGGATTGTGATTATTGTATTAGAAATAATTAATTAAATAATTTAAAAGAGTGCCCTTTATTCGAGGGCTGTCTATTTTTTATTCATTCCCAAGGGGTCCCCCTGTGCGGAAATATGGGCACAAAGGTTTTATTTTATTTTTTCGCCCATTTGTGTCATGCGACATGGTAGGCGTTGCCTGACCATTCAACCTGGCAAAGGCGGAAACTCTGTTTTTTTACAAAGGAGAACAATGGATTCTATTCCATATGATTCTTACCCCGGCTGCACATTTAATACATATATTATAAGCAGTGAATGTTTCGTGTCTTTGCATTCTTCTCGTGTCGTTTTTCATACGGAGAGAGTCGAACCTCGCTAGACCGTGTCTTGGACAACAGCCTGACAATCCCCGGTTGGACTGTCGTTAATTATTATTACGCTTCTATCCATTCAGTCTTGTACATGTTGAATGAAATCCGAATAAAGAAACAAATAAAAAGCAACAACAACAGATCACGCCAAGCAAAAACAACTGCGCATCGAGACCAGTTCCAATAACAGGGATGACACTTTTATGTGCAAATTTTTTTTTTTAAATTAATATGCATTAAAGTGTATGGGGATGTTTGTATTTAATATGTATATAGAATTTACATTATTATACAAATTATTGAGATATGCGGAATATTTATTTATGCATGTTTTATATTCATTATAGGCGTATTTGATTGATCATTCTGATAAATGACTTATTTATTGAGTTATCTGATTTTTTTAAAATATAAAACAGTCTGTAGCTTATGTATTGTATTGATTCATATAGAATTTAGATTATCATCCAAATTATTATATACATATTTATCGAGTTATCAGATTTTTTTTAATACAAAACTGTATTTTATAAATCCATTTGTCTTGAGATTATTCATATAGAAATTAGATAATTATAGAAATATGCAGACTATTTATGCATGCACGTTTTATATTCATCAGAAGCGTATTTAATTTTAATCAATGATGAATGACTTGTTTATCGAAATATCTGTATTTTTTAATACAAAACTGTGTATTTTGTAGGTATATTAGTTATTATGTTGGTATTATAAATATAGAATTTACACTATTATTCAAATTATTGAGATATGCAGTTAATTTATATATGCATATTGTAAATTAATTAGAAGCTTATATAGCTTTTATTTTTGATGTACTACTTTTTTATAAAGATATCTTTATATGTTAGTACAAAACTTTGTGTTGTGTCCGTTAGTTATTGTATTGAGATTATTCATATAGAAATTAGATTATTATCGAAATTATCATAAAATATGTGGACTATTTATGCATGCATAGCTTATTTTAAGTAGAAGCGTATTTAATTGATCTTTTAATGGATGACTTATTTATCGATATATCTGAATTTTTAATACAAAACTTTGTAATTGTATACGATTTTTCATATAGAATTAAGACTAATATCCAATTTATCGAGATATACGGACTATTTATATATGCATATATTATATTCATTAGAAGCGTACTTAAATATTATTTACGAAATGCTACTTTTTTATCGATATATTAAAATTTTTAGTTAAATTCTGTGTATAGTATATTTCAGCAAGTTATTGTGTTGGGATTATTCATATAGAATTGGATCTATTTAACAAACTATAAATATATGCAGATTATTATAATAAACATTTTTTATTCTCATAAGAAGACTTTTTTAATAATCTTTATAAAAGTTTACTATTTATCAAGATTTATCATTTTTTAATACAAATTAGTGAGTGTATGGCATGGGTTAGTATTTTCAATACACCTTAACCATACATTCAAATGCTTAATAAAAGCTACTAATTTTAATAAATTTATATTTATTTGAATACTCATTTAAAATTGCATCTAATGCAATAATTTTTTTTATAAAAATCAAAAATAAAAAAGAAAAAAACAAAAATTTAATTAATAAAAAAAAATAAAAAATTAAAAATAAAAAATGCTTTGTATATTGATATTGATTTTTTTTTAAATAAATATATTTTATTTATTATTAATAATATGTGTATGGCAACCCCTTGGCGTGCACCTGTTCGGTGAGATCACACGCGGCGCATGTCGTAAGGATTTTATTGCTTTTTTTATATATGCTCAATAATATTAATAATATATAAAATACTGTCGTCAGCTCAATAATCATAACAACCGTTTCGCAATAATATTTAACATGCAAGTGAAGGTATCCAGATTCATATCCACGATCAAGCACACTGATACCAATAACTACGTGACCTGGTTAAAAACATTTATCTAAACACGCCTTTAGCGAGCTCTTTACAAACGTGTTGTGTGCATATCATTCGAAAGCCCCTTTAATCATCTCGATGAATATTATTAAATGTGTTTTGTGCAGATATCTTGAGTAAAGCAATTCTGGTTCACCTTGTAGTCAAACCGGTGGCACACACACACACACACAGGTATTTCATTTTCGCGTTTATTTTAATGAAATATGGTGGAAAAGTCTTGTCTTGAATGGATGTATCGTCAGACCAACGCCTAACTCACTTTACAATCCATCAAAATCCGCCCACGATAAGATCCCGTCCACCCACCGAGATGCAATATTGTATACATACATATATATATATATATATATATATATATATCGTGACTTTGGGTCTTAAAATAAAAATATTAAATTCCCAACGAGACGTTTTTTTTTAATATGTACATAATTTAGTTCAACAGTAAAGCGTGAGAAATCGAGTATAATATCGAGTAAGTGTAAAAAAATGTGTGTGCTCTTAAGTCTTTATGGAACTGAGCCACATATTGCATGTATGAAACGGCAAAAAATGTTGCTTTTCAATCATTATTTAACCAATTAAGTGGGACTTTTTCGAAATAGTAAAATAGTAATATGTAAATTCATCCATTATCTATAACACATTTCATGTCTCTGGCAATTGAAGGTATTTAATCGGAAACTGTTAAATTTTATAAATAATATTCGAACAGAGTGACACATGACAGGCAGTGTTACCAGATTGAATTTTGTGTAGTTTTGCACTCTTCACTCCTATTTGAGAAAGGCATAAGTCTGTCTCCTTCACTCAACACATTTCTAGTGCCTACTGAGAGTGTTTGTGACAATAATATTTAAAACTTGTGTTTGTCTATAAAAAAGCTCTTCTGAGCGTGTATACGGAAATAAACATTGTAAAGAAGTAGTCTTTGGTAAAAACTGGGCCTAGATGTATTTGAGTGTATGTTTGAGTCCATACGACATGTAGTAACAATGCATTTACCCATTTTACTGTGAAATATAACTGAAGATATGAAGAGAGATGTTTACAGTATAATGTTTGCCAGGTAACTCATGTTTTTGGCCACTTGAAATAACCACGCATTTAGCTTTATATTCATGTTTTTATCTACGAGCAGCGCCCTTTTGATGACGTCATCGTGGATAGGTTTGTAGGCACACCCTGTGAGCAGTTTAGTTGTAATGTATGCATGTATTTGGTTGACATGAAACATGCATGTGTATTGTTGTTAACAAAAGACGTCTCAATAAAATTCCCAAGCAGGTCGTCCATTGTGTTGCCAGTCAAGGAGGAATAGTATAGTTGTCCAGTAGTGAGTGTATTGTATTGTTTCCCACGAATAACCAATTGGCCGGTGTTGCCCTTCGATTCCCGGTGAAATGGGTATTGTGTTTTTTGCATGATGGTCGGCGGTCAGTGCAAAAGATGCCGCCATTGCACTCCTGGCATACTTGCATACTTGCGCAGGGGACAACAGCCACCGACATACCTTCAGCTCGGTGCAAAAAACTACTACTACTCTCTAGTCGAGTATACTTTATCAACCCACTGTGCGCCGTGACCTTGGGCCATCCTTAATATGCTCGTTATCCCGACACCTGGATACACACAATTGCACCCATCCACCAAGTTCAACAAACTGCACTATCCACTTTAACCACTGTTCCACAGGGCTTTTTGAACAAATTATTGCAATCAATCAATACTCAACTCATATACAACAGAACTCAATCGTTAAAATTGCATTATTTAACAATATTTCTAATAAAACTTTCGATAATACCAAAAATTCCATGTGTGCGACAATTGCACCCATCGACCAAGTTCAACAAACTGCACTATCCACTTTAACCACTGTTCCACAGGGCTTTTTGAACAAATTATTGCAATCAATCAATACTCAACTCATATACAACAGACGACAATAAATAAAATTGTAGTATTTAATAATTTTTCAAATAAAAGTTTCAATAATACCAAAAATTCCATGTATGCGCCCATTCTCATACACCTTATAAGTGTCATATAAAATTAAATTTATTCAATATACCATATAGTTTTTTAATAAAATTATTTCATTTATATAATACTTAACTCATATAAAACAGACTTCAATCATTAAAATTGCCTTATTTAAAAATGTTTTTAATAAAACTTTCGATAATACCGAAAAGTCCATGTGTGCGCCTATTCTCTAACACCTTATAAGTGTCATATAAAATTGAATTAATTCAATATACCATAAAGATTTTTAATCAAATTATTTCATTCAATTAATACTCAACTCATATATAATAGAACTCAATCGTTAAAATTGCATTATTTAATAATGTTTCTAATAAAACTTTCGATAATACCAATAATTCCACGTATGCTCCTATTCTAACACCTTATAAGTGTCATATAAAATTGAATTAATTCAATATACTATAAAGATTTTTAATAAAATGAACCCATTTATATAATACTCAACTCATATAGAACAGACCTCAATCATTAAAATTGTATTATTTAATAATTTTTTAACAAAAATTATCAATGGTATAAAAATTCAATTATGCGCTTATTCTCTAACACCAAATAAGTGTCATATAAAATTAAATTTATCCAATATACTATAAAGATTTTAAATCAAATTATTACATTCAATTAATACTCAATTTACACAAAACAAACGTTAATCATTAAAAATGTATTATTTAATAATTTCATATACGGACCTAATTTCATATAAAATTATATTTATCTATTATCCCCTCGGGTTTTTTTCCTTTTATAAAATTAATATTTTACTTATATTAAGTATTTATCAATCATTAAAAATGTTTTATACCTACAACAATTTTTGCATTTTGTATGCACACCTTATCAGTAATTTTTACACTATTTAATCGAGGTTTTTATATATATATATATATACATTTTTATTATTATTATTATATATATACATTTTTAATGAATCAATATAATAAAAAATTGCTCCAAATGCGATTTTAAGTATTTTTTTTAAATAAAATATATCAATAATTGTGAAAATTCCATATATGCGCATATTTTCTTGCACCTTATCAGTGAAGTTTTTAAATATGTATTATTCATTATAAAACTTATATTATAAAATAATATGAATCATTAAAATGTATTATTTAACTATTTTTCTAGTATAAATGTGAGTAATAATTATTATTATATACATACTCTCTAAATAATGAATGTCATATGCGTGCGATTTTATTAGGTCCGCCCGAAAGTGGTTGTAATTTTTTTATTATTTTTTTTTCATTCTTTTTTTTTTTGAATATGGGATCACAATGATCGTTTGATAAATTTAATAACGATATGGAGTTATCCGAGTAATATGTAGCGGCGGTCCTGGTGTAAAGGACGGCACGTAGTCAGTGTCAGGAGATGTGTTTTTTGCCGTTGAAGCTCTTGTAGCTTTTTGCAAGAACGTTCAAAAGGACCCGCCGCGGATTCTTGGCGCTCTTCAACACACAACACTGGCCAGTCGAGTCCTTTTGTCGCTTTCCAACTAAACTCTAAAACGACCTATCTACTCGTAAATTCATTAATATATAAATAAATACCGTGACGCCTTCCCTATTGACGGGAGTCCCTTTATAAGGGGTTGGTCAGGCCACCTTGGCCTTTACGGGAGAATATAGTAGAGATGGTTTCCCAGGCCATCACACAGCAATGAGTACTTAAGATCTAGTTTGCTAAGCTAGATCTACCAAGTGACTCCGGTGCCGTGAATCGAACCCGGGAGTCTTCACTCACGAATCCGTTACACTAACCACTGGGCCACAAGGCGGCTCTTACACATTAAAACAATTACACCAATCATCCACTATTTATTATATTTTTTAGAAAAAGGCGTTTATAATACCGCGAATGACTCATGAATATTCAATACCTAATTTGACGCCACTAGATTAGATTCATATGCACATTACAACCGGTTGACAGTTCGCCTGCAACGAATTCCATTCATTAATAAAATGTCGCTTTTTGTTAATTACCTACACGATACACTCATGGTTTTAAAATATGAGTTGTGTGTGTACGAATAGGCTAGAGCTTGGTAGAATTGGTGTACACGCATACGCACTGCACTCATACACTCTCATTACACTATTATATTGAATACGGCCCAACACATCAATCGGTCGTATTCAATATAATAGTGTAATACGGTGCGTATGCGTGTACATTAATAGGTACTACCAAGTTCTTGTCTATTCGTACACACACGACACACTTACACACTTTTATGATAATAGACATTAACAATTTTCATGGGTCAATGACACATTTCTAGTTTAAAACAGTCGGTCATGAACAAAAAGCGACATTTCACGGTCCAATCTATCGATCGGTCGTATTCAATATAATAGTGTAATGAGAGTGTGTGCGTGTGGTGCGTATGCGTGTACACCAATACTATCAAGCTCTATTCGTATACGCACCAATGCTATCAGCTCTAGTACGACTCACTAACAACGACCGTTTGATACATTGAGCCGTATTCAATATAATAGTGTAATGATAGTGTATATTGCCAATATTAACAAGCTCTATTCGTATACGCACGACTCAGTAACAATGTATCGTTAATTAATCAATAATAATGGAAAAGGTTAACGACTTGAAGTATAAAAGTAGTATTTGTAAATAAAACGTCCAGGGGTATTTAAGTGTAATAGATGACCGGCAGGGTTGTAAAACACACCCCCGGTGTTTGCCAGGAACGCCTTCAAGGGGGTGCAACACCCTGTGCATACATACATACGTAACTCTAGTTTCGCCCTCGCGCTTATTATAAAATCAGTCAATCAGAGCGAGACAATATTTCGGTATAAAATTCCACGGAGCGAAAAGTGAGCCTCGCTCAAGGCGGAATCGAACCCGGTACCTCGGCTACCGAGCACACCATGAATATTCAACGAGAGAACAACCCCTGCGGCCTTTTGAAAGAATGAAGAAAGATGGACACCGGATAACACATACTCGTTACAACAAAACAAGCAAACGTGACCTTTATTACACACTGTGCAGACAAATATACACCTTATTGTACAGCGACATATAGACTATAATTAATTACTATGATTAAGAACAAATACGGCCAACCAAACATATTTTTTAATAATATTTCATATATGCAAATAATGCGATCAATTATAAGCCTTAATGCATATTTGCATAAGGTCTATTTTTCCGAAAAACACATTTTTAATTTATTTACATATGATAATAAAAAACTACTTCTCAAAAATTATAATTATTTATTTATTAATTGCAATAAAATACATTTTGCAAACAATTAAAAAATTTATGGCGTATTTGCATAAGGATTATTCTTCTAAAATTTTTAATAGTATTTTGCAAACAAAAATAAATTCTGGTACCAAAGTGCAGGAAAATATGTTTATTATAAAAAAAAAAAAATTATGATAATGTTATTCTTGCAATAGAAAAAATGTGCAAACTATAATAAACTTTATTGTATACTTGCATTAGGAATATTTTTCCAAAAAAAATAAAAAATAATTATATTGTGCAAACAATAATATTAAGGAATAATTTTTTGAAAAAAAATTTAATAGAAGGTAATATTCCAAACAAAAATTAAAACTGCTTCCAAAGTGTAAGAATATATATATTTTATTGTATGTAAGAATTATTCTAAAAAAATATAAGTTTGAAATAATAATTATTAATTTATTGCAATAGAAAAATTGTGCATTTTCCATTTTTTATTTTAATTTATAATAGTAAATTTTCAAATAAAAAAAAACTTGCTGCCAAAGTGCAAGAGAAAAAATTAATATTATAATAATTATTTATTTCTTGCAATAGAACAAATTATAAACCTTATTGCACTAACGAATAACATCGCCAAAAATTACACAAACAACAATAGACCTTAATCCATAGTGTAATAAGGTCTATAATTATTTAAAAAAATAAAATAATAATAAAATAAATCCGATACAATAAGTGCATGCAATCAATTATGAAACTTATATTATATTTGCATAGGGACTATTTTAAATAAATTAAAAAACAGTTTGAGAGTATTGTATTGTATTTGTACGGGTGGTTGAATAATTTCGGTAGCTCTTTTTGAACGTATTATTAAGTCTGTCATAATTTATGTGCTTTATTATATATTTATATATAAACTTTTCTTTATATATAAAGGAAGAGTTGCGGAAGTATTTTAAAAATTATTATTAATAATAATTATTATAAAAAAAATAGCCTGACGAATCCGACATAATGACAAACCTGACGTTGCGCGATGTATGATTAATGAACTAACTCTCTTTTTTCTTTTTTTTTTCATCCACCATCACTAATATTATTTCGATTTAAATTATTATTATTATTATTAATGTTAGAAGGCTTGACAAATCGCCCCTGATTCGAATTGCACGGTAGCCGTGTGTGGATTACGCATTAGCGCGGTATTATATACATTTCCGTATACAAATCGATACTTTGTTTGACGAAATTTAAAAATATTTAATAAAATATACATAAATCAACTTGTTAATAAATTACCTTTACAAAAATATATAATTTTGTATGTTAATTATATAAACAATTTGAAATAATGGTATATATATGTATATATGTAATGTGGGAAGACACAAAAAAATCGCATTTTATTTAAAAAAATATATTTATTTTATTTTTTTTTAGTAAAATTATGAATAAATAAAAATATCCCTTTAAATAATCAACTCATTACTATTTATTGCGCATTTTAAAAATTACCAATAATATTTTTTCTTTACACTTTTAGGTAATAATATAAGGAATAAAACATACCCAAAGTGTTAATTATTATTAAGTCTTATTGCAGGATAAGTGGATGATAAATATCAAGATGGCGGACCAAGTAGACGAGTCTTAATGTTGCCTCTGTCAAGCTCATCCGCTTGGTCCGCCATCTTGATATCGGTGGTACGGCTTAAAAGCAAATATTCTATATCTACGGTTTGTTTCACAAATGTGACATTTATATCGCTCTTTATTACTGTTGTTTAAACACTTTAAATCACCTTGATTACAGTGTTGCTCATCTGCTTGGTCCGCCATCTTTATATTTAAACATCCGCTAATATATATCTGTGGTATAACATCAAGTCGAGATTTTTTAAAATAATAGTTATAATGTGGTTGAGATTAGTACGAGTCAAATTTGTATGGGGGATAATAAATCGAGGGTGGTTCAAGTTAGAAATTAAAAATAATTATTTTTTATAATAAATCCGAGCGGATGTTATATTATCGATAGGGAATAATTATACATAGAGGCGATTTGCAGCGTTTAAAAAAATAGTGCAGATTGCGTATAATAATGAATATATTGTTGGCGTGGTTCCAGATGATAAGGAACTGGCTCTGAAAATGACACGGACAAGATAAGCTTATGATAGCATATTCCTCAAAGTGGCAATTTGCATCGCAATCGCGCTTCTAAATATATATAATTTCCGGTAACGGTAACGCGATGATAACGTTACGGACTGGTTCTCGTTTATTACTGGTTCGACCTTCCTTCCTTCTCCTATTTCTTTTGTACCGTCTTCGCCATGTCAAGTATGGTCTTTAAGGGCTTTACAATGTCCAGGACCACGCCTTCTTAGGTTAAGATTATACGAATTGTCTTCTAGGAATACAATTACGACTGTGAACAATCACGGCCGTTAACTGGGACATCGAGGCGCTTTGTCTAAACATAATCTTCCATGATAATTCCACGCCAGATGTATATATATATATATACCAAATGGTAACCCATACGTGTGTTATCTCCTACTGAGTTAAATTAAATTCATCATTAAAAAAAATCCTAAATCTATTGTTCACATAAAAGCACCCGCATTTTTCGTTTATTTTTACAATACTCATAGAAACGTCTTTTTTTGTAATTATTTTTAAACCCAATGGTCACCCATGCGTGTGTTATCTGCTCCTAAAATTATTTTTAAATAATCCCAGATTCCAGATCGTTTATATAAAAACACCCGCATTTAACGTTTATTTTAATAACACCCATTAAAATATTTCTTTATTATTATTTTATTGACACATTTTTTAAAGCAAACGGTCACCCATGCATGGATTATCTGCTTTTAAATTAACCTAATTTCATCATTGAAAAAATCCCAGATTCATTTTTCATATAAAAAACACGCGAATTTAATCTAAATACGGTTATAACGAGTGTTGAACATTTGTATTTCATCGTTTGTTTTCTTAGCTAAGATATAAAATATTAGCGGGCTGCATGTATAAATATCAAGATGGCGAACCAAGCAGATGAGTTTTACAGAGGCAACACTACTTGATACTACACTATATTGATATTTATACATCTGGCATGGACAAGTGCTTTTATCTATAGAACCGCTATGCAATATTACATCGTACATTCGAACATGACCGATCACTAATACATGTACAACAAACAACAAGGCGATAGAAGCAGCGCCCCAAGCGGCTGACACACGAAACTCTTTCGCACCTCGTCTCATCTGTGCTTGTTAAGGTTTTCTTATATATATATATATATATATATATATATATATATATATATATAAGCTGATTATTGATAAATATCAAGATGGCGAACCAAGCAGATGAGTTTTACAGAGGCAACACTACTTGATACTACACTATATTGATATTTATACATCTGGCATGGACAAGTGCTTTTATCTATAGAACCGCTATGCAATATTACATCGTACATTCGAACATGACCGATAACTAATACATGTACAACAAACAACAAGGCGATAGAAGCAGCGCCCCAAGCGGCTGACACACGAAACTCTAAGCTGATTGATGATAAATATGAAGACTGCAGACCAAGTAGATGAGTCTGCTTGGTCCGGTTGTCTGGCATTCTAATTGTTTTTTTTTCTAAATATATATGAAATCGTGTTGGATGGATGTTAATAAAATGAAATAAATGTAAATGACCTGTGTCTGCGTCAATCCAAGGCTGGCAGCAAGCTCCGCCCTCTCAGGTAAGGCCAAGTACTGCGTCCTCTGGAACCTTCTATTTAACTGCTGGAGCTGAAGACTGCTGTATATCGTCCTTGGTTTCCTCATCTTCTTACCCTTGCCATTCACCCGCAGAGAGCTCTCGTCTCCCAAGCCGCATTTCTCTGTCAAATAATAATTAATTAATTAATAATTGAAACAACACTAGGAACACCCTGTAGTCGGTTATTGAGATGATCCAAGTCTCTTCTCGGACGCGTGTCTGGAAGATGTATGTGTGGGTTTTATGGCTGTTCAGGGCTTATTCAATTCATACATTAATTATTAAAATATATATATATATATATATATATATATATATATATATAGGGGTTGGCCCGGTACGTTGCGGCATACAATTACAATGTAGGATTTTTAAATATAAAATATCATTATACCCATAACTAAGGGGCAAAAGTGCAAACAATCGGTTTAAATTGTTAACTCTGACGTACACGTACAATCATATATATATATATATATATATATATATATATATATATATATATATATATATATATATATATATATATATATATATATATATATATATATATATATATATATATATATATATATATATATATACGTGTTGGCCCGGTCCGTTGCGGTACACAATTACAATGTAGGATTTTGGAATATAAAATACTATAATATTCATAACTAAGGGGCAGAAGTGCAAACAATCGATTTAAATTGTTAACTCTAACTGTTGACTCTAAACTTAAAAATTATATATGAAAATAAACTTAGGGGTTGGCCCGGTCTGTTGCGGCTCAAAATAATATCAAATTGTAATATAAAATACCAATATACTCAAAACTATTGTGCAGAAGTGCAAACAATTGGCTTAAATTGTTAACTTGGCCGCACACGTGCAATCAAATTAATTTACTGTGTTGGCCCGGTCCGTTGCGGCACACGATTACAATGTAGGATTTTTAAATATAATATATATATATACCCATAGCTAGGGGAAAAAGAATAGGGGAATATAAAAAATAAATATATATATATCAATTGTTAGACAACAATTAAAAAAAAATGTACAAAAAAAATCTAAAAATTATTTTGACCCCCCATGCATATATATATATATATATATATATATATATATATATATATATATATATATATATATATATATATATATATATAACAGGCAATACTATATATATATATATATATATATATATATATATATATAGTATTGCCTCTGTCAAACTCATCTATTTGGCCAGTCATCTTGATATTTATCCTGCATATGCTCGTTATAAACGAATTTTTAATTATTTTTATTTTCACGACTATAGCTCGTTATAAATGTATACATTTTTTATACGTTCTGTAGGTACTTTTAAAAAATAATATATTTAATAAATTATGGTCACAGTTGAAATTTCCTGTCGCATCGTTGATCGATAAGAATATTGTATGCTTTTTCATATTAAAATATTCAAAAAAATATATATATTCACGCCCGACAATATTGTGGAAAAAAAATCTTATTCGATATTTTAAATATGTTAATATTTAAATATTAAAAAATATAAATTTCAATTAAATAAACACATTAATTATTAATAATACAAAAACGTTGCGTCATTCGCTTAACTGATAAATAATGCATACTTTTCAGCATTCAACACACATTATGAAATTATTTATCTATGAAAAACATACTTTAAATATTTTTTGATAAATAAAAAAATAGTTAATTAATTAATATTGGTGTATTTTTAGTATGAATAATTGATTTATTTAATTCAAACGCGTTGTTGTGTTAAAAATTGCATACTTTTTTGTAATACAGGTGTTGTTACATAAATAATTATTATCGGAAGTGTGTTCTTTTATATGTTAATATTGTTATAAGAGTATTTTTAATGTAATGGTGTTTTTTAATATTTTTTAGAATAATTATTTTCATATAAATTTCACGTATGTATATATGTATGTGTGTAGGAGTGTCGCGAATTTAAGTATACTTTTTGTTAGTGCATGTTATGAAAATTAATTTATTAATTGATAAATTTAATAAAATCTTTTTTTATAAGTATCTTAAAGGTGTATTTAATAGATCTGCATATTTAGATTTTGTATTTCTTGAATATTTGTATTGATTAAAAAATGTTAAAGTAATCCTCCATATGGCACGATAAGTTGTTGAATATTAATTTTTATTTGAAAGGCTTTTAAGGTTGTTTCGGCGGGTTTTTGGGACCCTAAACGAGATGGGGCCTGGGCGTGTCCCGAAGAAGAGGCCCCAAGGCCTTTGTGCGGTCCGGGCCTCGAACCTGGATACCTTCGCTCCTCAAATTCGTATTAAAAATACATTAGAAATACACCGCCGGGGATTTCGGAACCCGACTTTTATCTGATTGAAGGAAAAACCACCCAAAAAAAACCTTAACAAATAAATAAATATTACATTCAATCGATGCAATGTATGCAGATTATTTAATAAAAAATTATTATTGTACATTTTGAGTGTCTTGGGAATATATTTTTGTTCAGTTTACTTTGGGAAGATGTTAAATATGCCTTCTTGAAAATTGTATAGTCGTTGAAGCCTTAGGGCAGCGAGGGGGGCGGGGGCGGGTGAGCGGGGACGGGGGGGAGGGTCACGACCACGCCCACAACTACGCCCCCCTCCACAATAAAATAATAATAAAAAAAAAATAATAACAAAGAGACGACTTAACATTATTTCAATATTATTCTCACGTGTCAGCCCCCCCGCAATATTTAACATTAAAATATTAAATATGTATGTATAAATAATTAACGCTATCAATTATGAATAAAACATTTTTTTATTACTAAAAATATTGCATCAATTGTTAGACAACAATTAAACAAAAATGTACAAAAAAAATCTAAAAATTATTTTGACCCCCCATGCATATATATATATATATATATATATATATATATATATATATATATATATATAAATATATATATATATATATATACCTTAGTTTGGAATACGATCAGCGTGCGATTTACAATAATTTCTTGTTGACACTTATAATTTCCCGCCTTAAAAACCCACGTGTTGTTTGTCTACAAGCATCAATGGAACAAATATGAATTTCTTGTGTATTAGGAATATTAGTCCAAGAGGGTGGAGGTGTTTTTTTTAATATATAATATATAATGGGGCACTGCACGGGTTAATTTGTTTGTGGTAACTAAATAAAAAAAAAAAAAAAATATATATATATATATATATATATATATATATATATATATATTACTTTGAATCAAATAAAACAATTTGTAATATAATATTGCGATGAATATTAAAAAAAGCTCTGTTCTAGTTTTTTATTACTAAAAATATTTATTTAATTTTTAATAAATACAGTTTTCTTGGTGATAAATTTTAGACAAAAAATTTACGATATATAATATATAATGGATGATATATACTATATAATGGGGCACTGCACGGGTTAATTTGTTTGTGGTAACTAAATAAAAAATATATATATATATATATATATATATATATATATATATATATATATATATATATATATATATATATATATATATATATGTATATATATATATTACCTTTAATCAAATAAAACAATTTGTAATATAATATTGCGATGAATATTAAAAAAAAGCTCTATTCTATTTTTTTATTACTAAAAATATTTATTTAATTTTCAATAAATACAGTTTAAAAAATACGGTTTTCTTGGTGATAAATTTTAGACAAAAAATTTACGAAAATAAACAACAATACAGGGAAACATTATTTTCTTCTGTTTTGCCCCCCTAGAAGTATAAAATATTCTGTAGACCCCCCATGAGTTATAGTTAACTTAATATGTAACTATATATTTTACTTTGAATCAAATAAAACAATTTGTAATAAAATATTGCGATGAATATTAAAAAAGCATGCGTAAAAAAATATGCCTCAATTTTTTAATTACTAAAAAATAATGATTTAATTTTCAATAAATACAGTTTTCTTATTGATAAATTATAGACAAAAATTCCAAACATTATTTTGCCCCCCCCTCAGAAATTTTTCTGTAGCCCCAGATGAGAAAATAATTATAATAATAATAATAAACTTAATGAGTAACTTTCTGGCTATTTTATTAATATATATAACTGCATATCAAATTAAACCATTTGTAGTAAAATATTGTAATGAATATTAAAAAAGCATGCTTAAAAAAATATGCCTCAATTTTCTTATCACTAAAAAATAATGGTTTAAAAATAACGGTTTTTTATTGATAAATTTTAGACGAAAATTCCAAAACATTATTTTGCCCCCCTCTGAGTTTTTTTCAACCAAACGCAACTTTGTAAAGCTTTAAATTTTTTATTATTTGACATATCTTAATGTCACTTTCGGGAATCTTTTATTATCTAAATAGAATGTGAAATCTGACTTTAATTGTTGATTTTTTTTGAAAAGTTTTAAACAATTTCAAAAAATATAATGACTGCGCGCCGCCAATGAATCCGCACTACTAATAATTATTTTTAAATATATATCTTACAATCAAGGAAATCAAAGTAAAGACCAATCGTGGTATTTGAATCATATGAATCAATTAATTTATTAATATTTAAAAAAATTATTTGTAAGCAAGTTTTTGTGGGCCTGCCGAAGAATTGTGCGCAGTTTTCATTGTAATTTATGACAACGTGGCGTGTAAAAATGAAAATCGCGTGTTAATTTCGTCATATTAATACATTGCAAACAATAATTATTAATAAAGCTAGGCGTTGGGGTGACCACACTTCACTACCTTACAATAATACACCAACAATAGCGGTTGTATCAAAGAGATCTTATTGGCGTGATAAAAAGAATTGATACACAATACAATGGGAATAGAAAAGATGTGTGTACGGAATTGTGGAACACAGCAGGATGCGAACCCGGCCCGTGTATAATTCTTAATTAAACCGACCAGCTACCGAACGGACAACCCGTTCATAGCCATTCGCAACCATCGGCTATGTAACAAAAAAAACTATCAAACAATATATATATATATATATATATATATATATATATATATATATATATATATATATATATATATATATATTGTCACAAGCACTCTCAGTGGTCACTAGAAATGTGTTGAGTGAGGGAGACACACTTATGCCTTTATCAAATAGGAGAGAAGAGTGCAACAATAACACAAGATTTACAGAAATATTTATATGCAATGCGATATCTACTGTTTATATTTATTTCATTGATCATGAGGATGTTTTGTATATATATATATATATATATATATATATATATATATATATATATATATATATATATATATATATTACCTGTCTTTGGCTGAACTTCAAATAAATTAAAGGCGAATATGTAATTCCAATACGATCATTAAAAAATATACCAAAAGAGGCCTAAGATTGTTTTTCGTATAAAAAAATATATCATGACAGTTTGTGAATCTTCGGTTATTATTAATAATAATGTGAATATATGATGTCATCATAGAATAACAAATACAAAATTCATTTTCAATGTCGAGTTCAAATGAATAAACAATAAACAAGTATGTTATCATAACGCCTAAGGTCGCCGACTGTATTTGCATCAACAACAACTAATATTGTACACACTATGTTGTCATAATGTCTCAGGCTGCTCACCGTGTGTGCCGTTTGATTACGTACTATTGTTGTTTCATGAATCCTATGACATGAATATATATATATATATATATATATATATTTATTATGTCTTAAAATGGTTGACGATGAATGTTCATATTGAAGAATGAACTGATGATATGAACAAGTCACAAAAAGCACACTGACAAGTATTCAGCTCCCTGGATATTAATGACTTTTGGTGCAACAGCTCGTCAAACTAATCATATCTAATTTCATCAAAGGCGGCACAACATCGGGTTGGACACTCTTTGATAACTCGATCGAGGAATAAACTCAATAATATTAATAATAAGCAATGAAATAGTGCAAATTCCATACTAATATTGACGTACTTACCACCTTTGAGTGGTGTATTATAATAAATTTGTTAAATGAAAGATGAAAATAATTATTAAAATACAATTAAACATTAATATGATTTATTTTAATAAAAATAGATTCTTGTAAATGTTATTAATAATTAATATATTTAGGAATATAGTGCGAATTCTATACTAATATTGATGTAGTGGTAATGCATATGCGTGGTTTATTATGATAAAATTGTTAAATAAACGATGAATACGTGTTAAAATTATTATTAAAATACAATTGATCGTTAATATGCTTTAATAAAATAAAATAAAAATCTTGAAGATATTATTAATAATCGATATATCGATTAAAGTAGTGCAAATTCTATACTAATACATATTGACGTACTTTGCGTGGTTGGTTTATTATAATAAATTTGTAAAATAAAACATGAATACGGGTGAAAATAATTATTAAAATACAAATATTATTAAATAAAATGTATAATATTACCAATTAATGTGGGTAAATATTATTAATAAACGATAGGTCGAGGATAATAGTGCGAATTCTATACTTTGCTATAAATGCGTATGTACGGTGTATTATCATAAATTAAATAAATAAACGATGAATCCGGGTATAAAAATATTGACATATAATTAAACATTAGTATGCTATGTAATAATACATATAAATTTGGGAAAATATTATTAATAAATGATATATCAAGGTAAAAAGTGCAAATTCTATACTAATATTAATGTTGATATAGGCCTCGATGTAGTTTATTATAATAAAATTATTAAATAAATCATGAAAAAATTATAAAAATACGATCAATAGAAAGTGTGCTTAATAATTAAAACGATAAATGTGGGTAAATATTATAATGAAACGATAGATCGAATAAAATAGTGCAAATTCTATACTAATATTGAAGTTGTTATAGGCCTCGGTGTAGTTTATTATAATAAAATTATTGAATAAATGATACAAATACGATCAATAAAAAGTATGCTTTATAATTAAAACGATTAATGTGGGTAAATATTATAAATAAACGATAGATCGAATAAAATAGTGCAAATTCTATACTAATATTGAAGTTGTTATAGGCCTCGGTGTAGTTTATTATAAAAAAATTATTAAATAAATGATAAAAGATTATAAAAATACGATCAATAGAAAGTGTGCTTAATAATTAAAACGATAAATGTGGGTAAATATTATAATGAAACGATAGATCGAAAAAAATAGTGCAAATTCTATACTTATATTAATTTTTAAAAATCATCTCAATTATGTTAAATTCTTTAAATGAGGGATTCATTGGTGTATAAATTGAAGTTTGATATTATAAATAAAGTCCACCCCGCCAAGATAATAAGGGAGTGCCCTAATTGGGGCTCGTAAATCGGATACCTACCCCTAAGTATTCCACTAGCTTTTGATACTTGACTCTATCCATCGATCCAATTAATAATTCCGGATAACTCGATATTTTGTCAACCCTGTTATTTAAAAAATAAATATAACAAAACAGCTCCCAGGACCCCGGAGTGTCCTTATAATTCGATAATTGAGCTTCAATTAAACTAAAACTATAATTAATCACCACTGACACAAAACGCCGGCGTCTTATTTTTTGATGTTCAATCGCATCTCACGGGTTGTTCAATGTTTTAATGGAGTATTTGTGAATTGTGTAATGTTAAGAGATGTTTCAAGATTATTTATAGTGTATATTTTGTATTGTTTGAAGTTGAACAACCCTGTTAGTGTCCCTTTTTTTGTAGCCCGCACCCAACGAGTAATTACGACTAACCGAATAACTCTATCTGAAGAGAATGCGGCAACAAAAAAACACGTCGACACCCGCGAATATTATAATTTAATCATGAATAAAACTCACCTTCGTACGCGTGTATACCGAGAAAAACTAGAATAATATAAAAAGCGTATGGTGTTTTAATCGAAAAGGGTTGGTATTTGAGGGTTGTAACTCACCGTCTTTGGGTGGACTGGCGCAGTGGGGCGCGTATGAGCCGAGGTGATAGCCGGGGTACACGTTCTGGTGGACGGGGGGGAAGGCGTACCCCAGGGCTGCTCTGGGGCTGGGGAAGCCGCCCCCGTCCTGGCCGCCGCCGAACTGGTGAGGGGTGTGCTGGTAGCTACCCTTGAAGGGCGCATAGCTGGGGTGCTGCTGCTGCTGCTGCTGCTGTTGCTGCTGCAGCTCCACGAAGGCCGACTTGGTGGAGGGCAGGTCACCTGGACCGGAGCCCCCGCTGGGGGTGAGGTGGTCCATGTCCGGCGTGGCGGGGCCGCCTTCAGGGCCCCCCGCCCCTGCCGGGAACTGCTCCTGGTAGTTCAGCGTTCCTTGGCCGTTCAGACCCACTTTATGGAAGTCTCTCTCGACTTCCAAACGACACTCGTCGTCTTCCTCTGGATAGAGGAGTCTTTCGGACTTCAGATCCAGGGCCTCTTTCACTCTTGGCTGCTCCTTGAATAATCCTCACTCTGACATGAGGATCAATCACACCATTAATATCTGCAACAATGACAAATAACACACATTACTATACAATTTCCAACATTTTCCACAATTTATCGCTTATTAGTTATATTTACCAGAATTTATCATTATAATTATAAAGTAGACTAATGATTTATTATATTTCAATAATTATTATTACTTTAATTCATCGTTTATTTAACAAATTTATTAAAATAAACCACGCAGTGGCATATAACCACTACATCAATATTGGTATACAATTGGGACCATTTTCCACAATTTATCGTTTATTGGTAATATTTACCCGCATTTATTATTTTTATTATAAATAATACTAAAAATTTGTTGTATTTTGATAGTTATTTTTACCCGTATTCATCGTTCATTTAACAAATTTATTATAATAAACTGCGTAGAGGCATATAACCACAACATCAATATAAGTATAGAATTTGCACCAATTCCTTCAATATATCGATTGTTAGGAATATTTACCGGAATTATTTTGTACTAATATCAATTATACTAATGATTTATTGTATTTAAATAATTAATATTACCCGTATTCATCGTTCATTTAACAAATGTATTATAATATACCACGTAGAGGCATATAACCACTACATCAATATTGGTATAGAATTGGGAATATTTTCCTCGATTAATCGTTTATTAGTAATATTTACCCGCATTTATCATTATAATTATAAATAAGACTAACGATTTATTATATTTCAATAATTATTATTACTTTAATTCATCGTTTATTTAACAAATTTATTAAAATAAACCACGCAGTGACATATAACCACTGCATCAATATTAGTATAGAATGGGGACTATTTTCCTTGATTTATCGTTAATTACCAATATTTATCCACATTTATCATTATAATTATAAAGTAGACTAACGATTTATTATATTTCAATAATTGTTATTACTTTCTTTCATTGTTTATTTAACAAATTTATTAAAATAAACTGCGCAGTGGCATTGATATTAGTATAGAATTTGCACCAATTCTTTCAATAAATCGATTGTTAGTAAAATTTACCGGAATTATTTTGTACCAATATCAATTATACTAATGATTTATTATATTTAAATATTTATTTTCACCCGTATTTATCGTATATTTAACAAATGTATTATAATAAACTACGTAGAGGCATACAACCACTGCAACAATATTAGTATAGAATTGGGACTATTTTCCTCGATTTATCGTTTATTAGTACTGTTTACCCACATTTATCCTTTTTATTATAATATATACTAACGATTTGTTGTATTTAAATAATAAAAATAACCTGTATTCATCGTTAAATTAACAAATTTATTAAAATAAACTAGGCAGTGGGATATAATTACTTCATCAATATTGTGTAGTATAGAATTTGCACTATTTGCCTCAATTTATCGTTTATTAGTAATATTTACCCATATTTATTATCATTAGTATAAGGCATACTATTTAATAATTGTATTTTCATAATTTTTTTACCTTTATTTATCGTTAATTAAATAAATTTACTATAATCCGAGCAGAGTACAACATACATCAGCATCAGTATTCCCATATATAGAAATTACACTATTTCCATCAATATTTTATATATTAGTAAAATTTACCACAAATGAAATATTTTAATATAAATAGTATTATTGGTTAAATGTATTTTTATATTTATTTTAATGCTTATTCATCGTTCATTAAACAAATTTATTAAAATAAACCACGCCTGAGTCTAGTTACGTCAATAATGTATTAGTATAGAATTTGCCCCATTTTCCTCAATATATTGATTTTTCGTAATATTAACTGAATTTTATTTTTAATAATATGAACTTTACTAATGATTGATTGTATTTTAATAATTATTTGTAACCGTGTGCATCGTTCGTTTAACAAATTTATTATAATAAACAGAACATAGGTAGATATTTTCTAAATACATACATATATTGCCGATTTCCTTCTAAATTTATCCTCATATGACATAATTCAGTTTTAGGAATATGATGCTATGAAGATATTAATATAAAATATATAGTAATAATTATAAATGACGTTGGCGGCTGAGAGCAAAACATAATATATCCCACAAAAGAGGCCATCAATTACTATAGAGAGACAAGCGGAACACGCCCAACACGTTTGAGGTTATGTCTACAGCCCTTTTACTTAATATTATTATTATTAAATATTATTATAGTTAATTAAAAAATACCGCACACAAGAACTCGTAACAAGACACCGCTTAAATTATTAAAAAATATATTAATGTAGGTATGTTAAAAAAAATAAACATACTACTAAATCATGCCAAAAAACTGACGACCGTATTCATTACATATAATTGTGTAATGAGAGAGTGTTCGTGAGTCGTGTGTGTACGAATAGACTGGAATAGTGTAGTATTGGTATACACGCATACGCACCACAAGCACACACTATTATATTATATGTACATACAACAATAATTTAACATATATTTTTAAATATAAAATGTGTATGTGTGTATTATTAATTGATAAATAATAATAGAATATATTTTTGTAATGCCAAAATAATATATATTTTGGATTCAATCGATACCACCGATATATTCGCAGGCCATACAACTGGATGTATATAAATAAACACCCGAAGTCTTCAAACGATTCCAACGATATATTAGAATGCCAGACAATTGGAGGTATAAATATCAAGATGGCGGACCAAGTAAATGAGTCTTAGTGTTGTCTCTGTCAAGCTCACCTGCTTGTTCCGCCATCTTGATATCGGTCGTACGGCTTAGAAGCAAATATTCTACTTCTACGGTTTGTTCCACAAATAAGACGATACTAATGATATATTAACAGGCCATACAAATGGATGTATAAATATCAAGATGTCGGACCAAGCAGACGAGTCTTAGTGTTGCCTCTGTCATGCTCACCTGCTTGGTCCGCCATCTTGATATCGGTCGTACGGCTTAGAAGCAAATATTCTACTTCTACGGTTTGTCCCACAAATAAGACGATACTAATGATATATTAACAGGCCACACAACTGGATGTATAAATATCAAGATGTCGGACAAAGCAGACGAGTCTTAGTGTTGTCTCTGTCAAGCTCACCTGCTTGTTCCGCCATCTTGATATCGGTCGTACGGCTTAGAAGCAAATATTCTACTTCTACGGTTTGTTCCACAAATAAGACGATACTAATGATATATTAACAGGCCATACAAATGGATGTATAAATATCAAGATGTCGGACCAAGCAGACGAGTCTTAGTGTTGCCTCTGTCATGCTCACCTGCTTGGTCCGCCATCTTGATATCGGTCGTACGGCTTAGAAGCAAATATTCTACTTCTACGGTTTGTCCCACAAATAAGACGATACTAATGATATATTAACAGGCCACACAACTGGATGTATAAATATCAAGATGTCGGACAAAGCAGACGAGTCTTAGTGTTGTCTCTGTCAACCTCACCTGCTTGGTCCGCCATCTTGATATCGGTCGTACGGCTTAGAAGCAAATATTCTACATCTACGGTTTGTTCCACAAATAAGACGATACTAATGATATATTAACAGGCCACACAACTGGATGTATAAATATCAAGATGTCGGACAAAGCAGACGAGTCTTAGTGTTGTCTCTGTCAACCTCACCTGCTTGGTCCGCCATCTTGATATCGGTCGTACGGCTTAGAAGCAAATATTCTACATCTACGGTTTGTTCCACAAATAAGACGATACTAATGATATATTAACAGGCAATACAACTGGATGTGTAAATTTCAAGATGTCGGACCAAGCAGACGAGTCTGGGTGTGATAATTTGGTTTGATTTTTTCCATAGAAAAATATTTTATTCGATGAAGACGATTGAAATGTATGATTTGCACGCATAATAGGTATTATTGGCAAGGGTGACCATAATTCAGTGTGCGGTGATTAATAGTCCGCATCGACCGTATGTTCTATAAATGCGGGTCATCATTTAACAGGTTAAGGACCTCTCTTACCTGTCTCTACCTAATTGATATTAATATTAACGATTGTGCCGCCCTTTAATTATATATACGCGGGCCGAACTAATAATTACTTAAATCATTTCAACGCCTGGTCACCCAATGGTACGAGTGCGTGATTCTTTCATATTTGCAATAATGCGAAATTAATTCATTTTATTGAGTTGTGAGAGAATCGAGAGACGCCAACAATGCTATATATTCACATTACTTTAATTAAACAATTACAATTTTTAAAAATACGCACACACACCCACTCTCCCCTCAAAACACACACACAATATCAATCGTATACTTTTCAAATTGAAAATGCAATTTTGTTAAAAAAATATCACAACACATACATTATAAAAATACCAAAACACTCTAAATAACCTATATTTTAATATTATTTAAAAAAAAATTACGTTATAAACAAAATATTACAACGAAACGCGATATAACATATTTTTTCACCCATATACATATTAACAGGCCATACATAAAGATGACGGACCAAGCAGACGAGTCTGCGTGAGAACGTATCCAACTTATCTGCTTGGTCCACCATCTTGATATAAGAACATCCAGTTATATGCCCCGCTAATAATATATTGGCGATTTTGACTATATTTTTCAAATTAAAAATATTTTATTAATACATAAATAATAATATTTTTGAATAAATTATTTTTAAAAATACTTCAAATATTATCTTTTGTATTTTAAAAATGTATATTTTTAATGAATATTTGTGGTTTAGGTATATATATTTTTTATTATACATACGTACATAGGTATTGAATGTATGTTTTTTATACTAAAATCGCTCATATTTTATTAAATTTAAATAGAAAAATTAAATATTTTTAATATTTATATGATGTATTTGTTATATTTTTAAATTTTGTTTTAATTTTTCAATATATTTAAATATTTTTTATTTAATAATTTAAGTTGTTTGTGTATGTTTTTCGCAATTGTATACTTTTAAAATTTAATCGTTTATAATTTTGTCATTTGTTTATTAATATTTTATTTATATATAGATTAGTGTTGATAATTAGATATTTTATGATTTTGTTATATTTAAAAAATGTATTTGGGTTTAAATATTTTTTATTTAATTATGTTATGTAGAACGTATAATTTTGGGGTGGTATATTTTTAGAATTCAATCGTTGATTTTTGTTATATTTTAATTGAAATTGTCTTATTTTCTAATTTAATCATATCAATAATTAGTTATATTTTTAATCGGTGTACGAATTTATTTTATTAAAATTTATTACATTTGTAAAAATCGTTAATAGAATGCAAATCTCACACACTAAAGAGCGATCATTTGAATATTACGCAGACCGTGAAGGAAGAAGCCACCACAATAAAACCACTTTTATTGCTCCACATTAAAATAATATAATATTGTTTTATTTTTTTATTTTTTTTCTATAAATTAGCACGCGATGTCTTCATTATGCATTCCCCGGTGTCACAGTGGTTAGTCGGCAACCCGCGATTGTTGCGCTGGTCACGCGATATTTTATTATTATCTTTATTTCCTGTACACAATATCTTCTCTTCTTCGCAACAACACTGATAAAAAAACGGATACACGACTTTTGTATAATAATATATATGAAAAAAAATAATAGTAATGGAAGAAAAAAAAACCGGCGTACATAAAGACGGATGAATTTGCATACTACTGTGGGCGAGCGGCCGGCAATAAAGCTAGCGGAATTAATCATTAAAAATAAATCTCTAATATTTACACATATGACTATTCTAAGACATATTTAATAAATAAATATCTTCCCCTCAATTCATATTTAAAAAAATATATATTATGCTTTATTTATATAAACCTTATTTTATTATTAGTTATAGTATATATAATTATAGTTCCAGCGTGATAATTCACGTGGCTACAAATACTGTGGTCATGGGTTCAAATCCCGCTCAAGTAAAGAATTTTTTAATTGTTATTACGACTGGGAGATCGGGAATAATATTAAAAAAATCCCGATCCATCGTCTTGGTCCAGGTTTACTCTGATTTAGTGTATTGTAAGGTAAATACTGATTATTAAGTCCTGTGTAACTAGTAATAGTTAAGATCACCGACAAACAATTAACACGTTGTTGTGTCTAAAAAGCTCCATCAGAGATGTAGGTTCTCTGATATTCCAGACAACTGTTTTTCAATCGACTTTTTTAAAAATGTATGAAAAATATATTTTTGTACGGAGAATCATTCAAATGTTAAAATAAAAAATGCGCGTATTTATTTACATTGAAAATGGATTAATCGATCATCGATACGAGGTATAAGGCCGTACGGCCCATATCAAGATGGTGGACCAAGCAGACGAGTCTAAGTGTTGCCTCTGTCATGTTCACTTACTTGGTCCGCCATCTTGATATGGGTCGTACGACTAGAAGCAAATATTCTACTTCTAAAATAAGCGTATTTATTTACATTAAAAACGGATTAAGCGATAATCGACACGAGGTATAAATATCAAGATGATGGATCAAGCAGACGAGTCTGACAGAGGCAACGCTAATTGTCTTGTTGTTTTTGATACAGTGAATTCAATGATTTCTTTGTGCTCTTTTTTAGATTATCATGTTTTATGATGTTTAAAAATAATGTTTGGTAATTGATTATTGATAACATAAATTAATCAATTTATGAACAGGATTGAAACCAACCAAATATTATACACTGATATTTTTTATTATATAAAAAATAAGCATTGTTTCGAACAAATTTCAATGAAATAAAAAAAATATATATCATGCATTTATTAAAAAAAAAGGTTATTACTTCATACATCTTTATGGCCAGCCTTACGGTTTCACGCACATTCTGGGAAAATCCAAGAACAAAAGACAAAGTGGTTAAAGCAGTTGTAGAAGAAGAAGAAGAAGAAGAAGAAGTGTACTTGGAGAAAACTATTTATTTATGCATGTGTGTATGTGTGTGATTTTAAATTATTAACTATGGTTAACTTCTTCTTGTAACCTTTCTCAAATTCATATATAGATATATATATACATATGCATTTATTGAAAAATCCACTTTGAAAAATACACATTTTTTTATAATTTAAATAATCCTCATGTATGTATAATTATGTTGAATATATTAATTATTCGCCCTGTGGCACAGTGGTTAGTGTATTGTGATAAAATCTTCGCATCCCCGTTGGCAACCATCGAGCGTTCAATGAATCCGGTAGCAAAACGAGTCCAAATAACTCGATGCAAAAGCGAATATCGAGTTAAACGAATATATTATAATCAAAACTAAACAAATAACAAACAAATCCTCATATTTTTTTTATTTAAATTCTATTAAATTTCATACAAAACCTGCAAACAAATGTCAAATTTCATACTAAAAAAATACCCAACACAAGATTTTTTTAAACATATTTTTTGAATAAATATTTAATGAAATTAAAATCGATCGATTTTTATATACAGTTTGCAGCACTGGCTATTTGTATATAATATTTATATATAAAGAATGTCGCAAAAGAGCAGGTATTATAATTACACGGTGTAGTTAGTGAGATTCTAATTATCATAACAGGTTGTTGTTGCCCCCCTTCAAAGATTACCTATCTATAAGTTTATAGGAATGCGATATTAGACCACACAATTTTAATAAAATATTATTTATTAAAAAATTTAGCTTTGGAATAATAATTTTTTTTATATAAATAATAATTAAAATATTTCGCAACTTCGACGCGCGGTTTAATGTGAAACCTTTTTACTAAAATTGTTCACCTTTAATTATATTAAAATTACTTCATAATTTATCACCTGAAATATACATATTTAATGTGATATTTAATTCTTAATAATTATTATTTAATAAATTATAAACGTGTATTTTTTGTTTACTTATCAACGGTTAAAAATATAACAATATGAAAATCCTAAAATTCCTATTAAATAATGAATTTACAAATGTTTTGAAACAAAAAAAAATAAAGACTTAATTTAAAATATCTACAATTGATTTTTTTAACATTGAAAAATATGTTCACTGTTACAATGTATTGAAAATGGAATAGAGTTAAAATTTTATAAATAAATATATATAATATATTTATTTTAAAACTTAAAAAAATGTGTACATATCGCGTGATAAAGTGGAATCATTAACTAATTAAATTGTTTTATTAATGAATTGTATTTTTATTGTTTTAATTGTGATTATTCATGTAATGCTTTATTATTACGTTAAAAGTTTGATCGGTTAATTTTCAATGATTTTTGAGATGTTTAAAAATATATAGTGTGTACTTATTTTTATGCTTAAATATGAATTTGAAAGTTAAATTATTTCATCAGTTTTTTATTAAAAGTATTGAGTTTTTAGAAATATGTGCGATTTATTTTTTATGATTTTGCGAATGTTGAAAAATATACTGTTTGTATTGATCATCCATGAACAAAAATTATTTTTGTGAATGAAATATTTTATTATAGTGAATTTTTAAATTGAATATAATTTGATTTATTACGAGCTATTTTTTAAGATTAAATTATTTGTAGAAATCAGTACGGCTTATTTTTAACGATAAGTTTAAATACTTCTGGTCTATACTAGTTTGTATTGATGTTGTATTAATAATCATAAAAATATTTCAATACAGTAATTTAATTAATTTATTAAAATACAACATTTACATGGAGTAAATAATTTGTAGAAATAAATGCGGTTTATTTTAAGCGCATTTTAGAATGTTGAAAGATACGCAATTTATATTGATGTTGTATGAATAATCATATTTTTTGTTTTAGAAATATTTTAATAAAGTAAATTTATTAAGTTGTTTTAATAGAATATATTATAATCTATTTAATAAAAGCACTTTATTGATTGTAATTTGTGCGGTTTATTTTTAGGGAATTTTTGAATAATGAAAAATATGCTGTTTGTAATGATGTTTTATGAACAAACATGATTTTTGTTAAATAAATATACCAATATACAATTTTCTTTCACTGAATAAAGTATATTATATTATAAGCTATTTAATTAATGTATATTTTGTTTAATAATCTATGTGGTTTATTTAAAGCAATTTTTAAAATGTTGAAAAATATGCGTTTTGTAGTGACGTTCTATGAACAAACACGATTTTTGTTAAATAAATATTTAAATATATCTATTTTATTAATGTCACAATATAGAATGTATTATTGGCTTTATTATAAATGCATTTTGTTGATTGAAATGTGTGTGGTTTATTTTTAGCGATTTTTTAAATGTTGAAAAATATGGCGTATGTGGTGCGTACGTAATGCGGGCTTGAATATTGTGTATAGGGGTAGAAAAATGACCTCATCGATAAAATATACAAAAATTTACCTTTATAAAATAACAAGCTGGGCTTTAAAGTACTTCAGTAGCATTGAAATGGTTATTACAGTCTGTTTTTACGATTCTGTTAATCCTTCAGCCGGAAGGTTATCAATATTAAATGTTTATTACCAGGTTTTACAGTCGAACGACACGTTCGTTAATAATAAATATCTATAATAATACAAGCAGATGTTAAAAAAAATACATTTCGGATTATCGAGACACACTTTAACTGTGTCAAATATTAAAATAAGGATTTCAATTGTGTGGCGAAAATGTTGTATAATAATAATAAAATAAAAATGGACATCCTCTCATTAAATTCTGTCGCTTTTTGTACATATTTATATATAAAAAAATATGAATTTAACGGATGTCCTATTGTGTTTTGGATTTGTATTGTCCATTTTATTTTATTATTATTCCCATCCGTGTGACAATATTTATTTTTTCGGGTAATAATTATATATTTATTTATTTTTACATACAAATTCCTACACCGACACATTTTTATAATAAACCAATTCAAACATCTAAATAAGAAAAAAAATTTTTTTTTTAATTCTGCACTAATTTTAAATATAAATAAGTCATTTTGATTTATTATTGTATATGAAATAGTATTTTTTTTAAATCTTTTAACTTTAAAACGACGTCTTTTTAAGCAATTATTCAATTTAAAACAAAATAATTTGTTTATTTAAACAAATGATGAAATAAACTATTATATATATATATATATATATATATATATATATATATATATATATATATATATATATATATATATTTAAAACACATTTAAAATGTGAATAATTAATACATCGCGTTTTGGATGTCAAAAAATATACTTTCACGTGAAAATCACAAGATTAATAATATTAATAAATTTATTTTCAAAAAAATAATTAAACCATTAAATGCCTCAATTGTGTAGAAATCAAACTGTGTATTTGAATTTCGATAATATTTAATTAAAATATTTATTTTCTATAATTGAAGTGTTACAATAGAACTCCCCCAGTTTGTGAATAATTATTATTTACATTTATTTTATTGGTAATCGATAGTGTGTCCACACTTTCCGATCGATATTTAAGTGGTACCGATGGCCATCTGATGCGCCTAATTAAATTTACGACTGTCACGGATGGATGGTCACCCTAAATACAATTACTAACAATTGTAATATTGAAAAAGTATTAAAACATCTAATTAATTGATTGTTTGAACGAATCCGTCGGGTTTTTAAACATATTAATATTAAAATTATATAGTGTTTTTAAAAAAATAAAAAATATAAACTTATAATAATTGAGGTATTAAATGTGACTTGCGTTTAGCATAAAAATTAAATTAATAAATATTACTAAAATTATGAATAAACGCTTTTTTTAAGGGAGACGCGTTATGAAATCACTTTATTATTTGAATAATATTATTAACTGGTTAATTTCCAGTTGATTAAAAACCCTTCAAAGCAACAAATCGTCAATTTAAATATAAGAAAAAACATAATTTTAGGAGTTTTTTTTTAAAATACACAAAGCCTTATAATTTATAAATATGTAAACGATCGTATCATAAGCTCAGTAAATATGAAGCGTCGGAAGAACAACCGCTTAAAAATATTACACTTTTTTATGTGGAAAATATTTTTTTTCGTCTCAATTGAAAATTTCTCAATCAAATCAAAGTTCAAGATTGTACATTTTTTTTTAACATTGAAAATTATACGTTTGATCTATACTTCTTATACAAATTCACGATTTTATAGGTTGAAATGAAATTATAATTTTAATTTATTAATAAAAGTTAGTCGATTGTTTAATGGGGATTGTATTTATGTATGATAATTATTATTTTCATCGAATTGGGTGTTTTTAACTTTGGTATTTGTATGAAAAAGTATAAAAGAATGTGTTATCTCGTATATCGAATTGTTTGATAATAAATTTGTATTAAAAAAAAAATGTTTAATAAATTTACTACACATTCATTTGTTAATAGCATCGACATTCTTTTGTTTTGATTATTGAGGAAAATTCGTTTCTTGGAAGGTTTTTTGCGCCGAATGACGTCATTTTAATGATAAGTAATAAAAAAAAAACTACTCACGTTTTCCTCAAGGTGCACAAAAATCCAGATTAAATAAATCAATCACGTCACACACTCAAAATCACAACACTGATAATAAATAAATAAATTCACTATTTTAATTAATTATAAATTTTTTGGTATATTGTTCCACTGTTCCGAACGCGGCGGGTTACGAACCCGACACACCGACAACCGACGATCCCATCGCGCACACTCAGCGAATGATTAAATGGCAGGTTAGTAATGTAATTAGACGCGTGTAAATAAATATGATAATGTGTGTAATAAATATAGTTTTAATGGCAGGAAGACGACGAGCGTGCGTACACCTCCGCCGTACAACTTTTAATGAGCCTCACATTAAAAGTTGGCCGTTCCCTCCCCTCCACCGGACACTCTGCCCCCACTACACGCAAACTAGGCACACCATTGGCCGCCGTGCGAGCAGGCCACGCCCACCCGCTCCACGATAGGCGCGCGCCTTGTACTGTACTTCCCTCCACTCGGCTCTGATTGGCTGGGATTTACTCTAGGCGAGGCTCGACCTCATAATATGTCGCAGTCCCGTCCCAGAAACATCGGCGAACGGTTCTTTCGTATTGAAACAGCAAAACGTCACTCATTACATAATAATTTTTAAATAAATACACACGCGTGTAAACGACAAGTTAATTGACCGTGTCTACGATTTAATTCAATTAAAATACACACAACATGACAAATAGACATGATTTATACATCAAATATAATCTAAACACGGTTATAACGAGTATTGAACATTTTTATTTCATCGTTTGTTTTCTTAGCAGAAAACATCAGCATTAGGTATAAAAAAATGTGTTAAAATAATCCAATATATATATATATATATATATATATATATATATATATATATATATATATATATATATATATATATATATAAATCGTTTATTTTTACAACACTCATAGAAACGTTTTTTTTTGGAATAATTTTCAATATATTTTTAAATCCAATGGTCACCCATGCGTGTGGTATCTGCTCCTAAATTTATCTTAAAATAATCCCAGATTCCAGACACCCGCATTTAACGTTTATTTTAATAACACCCATTAAAATATTTCTTTATTATTATTTTATTGACACATTTTTTAAAGCAAATGGTCACCCATGCATGAATTATCTGCTTTTAAATTAACCTAATTTCATCATTGAAAAAATACCAGATTCATTTTTCATATAAAAAACACGCGAATTTAATCTAAATACGGTTATAACGAGTGTTGAACATTTTTATTTCATCGTTTGTTTTCTTAGCATAAAACATAAGCATTGGGTATAAAGAAATGTGTTAAAAATAAACGATTAATGCGGGTTTTTTAATATGAAAGATGGATAAGTTGAAGTTAATTTAGAATCAGATAATCCATGCATTGGTGACCGTTTGTTTAAAAATGTGTTGAAAATAATAAAAAAGTAATGTTTCATTGAAAAATAAACGATAAATGCGGGTTTTTTAATATGAAAGATGGATTTGGAATTATTTTGAGATAAGTTGAAGTTAATTTATATTTAGATAATCCATGCATGGGTGATCGTTTGTTTAAAAATGTGTTGAAAATAATAAAAAAGTAATGTTTCATTGAAAAATAAACGATAAATGCGGGTTTTTTAATATGAAAGATGGATTTGGAATTATTTTGAGATAAGTTGAAGTTAATTTATATTTAGATAATCCATGCATGGGTGATCGTTTGTTTAAAAATGTGTTGAAAATAATAAAAAAGTAATGTTTCATTGAAAAATAAACGATAAATGCGGGTTTTTTAATATGAAAGATGGATTTGGAATTATTTTGAGATAAGTTGAAGTTAATTTATATTTAGATAATCCATGCATGGGTGATCGTTTGTTTAAAAATGTGTTGAAAATAATAAAAAAGTAATGTTTCATTGAAAAATAAACGATAAATGCGGGTTTTTTAATATGAAAGATGGATTTGGAATTATTTTGAGATAAGTTGAAGTTAATTTATATTTAGATAATCCATGCATGGGTGATCGTTTGTTTAAAAATGTGTTGAAAATAATAAAAAAGTAATGTTTCATTGAAAAATAAACGATAAATACAGGTTTTTTAATATGAAAGATGGATTTTGAATTATTTTGAAATAAGTTGAAGTTATTTTTTAAGAATCACATAAACAATATGTAATAATATAT
>JAGTTH010003669.1:0-38043 GCA_022606485.1 Agraylea sexmaculata | reverse complement strand
CTTTTTGGGCAAATCTGGCCGGAGAGCTTTAGGAATATACGTGGGCCGGTGTTGATCAAGTCTCCTGCGCAGGGGATTGGTTTCATTGAATACTTCAAAAGGCCTTCTTCTGGCATCTTGATGCCTTGTATGGAAGTCAATTTTATATATTTTCTCCCAAAGATATACTTCGTAAGGAAGTATATTAGTGACTTTGTTGCACATTACGTGTTTATATTTATTTTCAAGCCAATTCCGTTTTTCATCATGATCAATTTCAGCTACGAGCTTAACATCCTTTGCCAGGTAAGGTTTCAAGTCAACCCCAACGCGCTCTTTGGGTGCGTTTATGTATAGTTGTATGATCATCTTCAAAACGTCTTCGTTGAATCCAATTACCTTTCCATCATTGTCGATACCTTCGAAGAGTTTCAACGGGCTCGTTCCGTAGCAGATATTACGACGCGGATTTTCAGTTACATGATCAGCATTAATCAAAACGGTATTCATTTGGTAGGTATAAAATGACCAAAATTGACCGTTTGATATTATTGTTTGACTGACCAGAGGGTAAGTGAGCTCATTGAAAGTTGTGAAGCCTTGATAACATGACTGGGCAAATAACCAACCAAAGCTTGACAATATACCTTGTCCGTGAAGTGTTTCTACCTTGTCTTGAGGTCCGAAATTATCAAACCTTTCTAGCAAATGATCCCTTTGCTGATATGAGAGAAGGCCAAACTCATGACTGTCTCCAGGCCAAAATCCTACAAAAACATGAATAATTTAAAATTGAATTTATGAACTAAACGGGAAGATAAGGAGAAGAAGAAATATATACATACATTACCAATTACTAAAAAAATTACTTAGTTTTTCTAGTTTATAAATTTTGATTTTCCTTCAACAAGTTTCTAATTTTGCTCTTTCCACAAATGGATCAATTTTACACAAAAAAGTAACAAAACAAGTCTTCCATCATTCACTCACTTAATGTTGTCTTAACGAGTGGTACGATTATGATTCATTTTTATACAGTCACTTATTTTTATTATTTTATTTCGTGCAAGCCGGTATCAACGAGTTCATTGGGGAAAATAATAAAATACCTGGTATATTTGTGATGTGTCGTTTCTCAAAGAAATAGCCGATAACATTTGGGGTGAAATTGTAAAGAGGAACATCCAGGCTTGGATTCGAGGCATCAGAAAATGGAATTATGGGTTCCAAAGGCAATTCACTTCTCAGTGTTAAAACAGGAGCACCTGAATAAGTAAAGAAAGAATAAAAATCATAAATGTATGTAACTTGTTTAAAAATCTGCAATATAAAATTTACCATAATACTGAACATGGTGGTCATAAGGATCATTAGCCATTTCTTTTAAATGCTTTTGTCCTTTTTTAGATGCTTTAACAATTTTTGGCGGTTCAAATCCTCCAACAACCCAAGCCGCTTCAATCCGAGGACTTATGTCCATCTAAATATGAAACATAAGTTTAGTAAACATATTAAATACTTCTTTGGGTTTGAAAATTTAAAATATGCATTTACCTGCGAGTCCATTATATGAGGTAATTTTGATGCCAAATGATTAGTGATTATTCTATTTATTTGCCTCAATACTGAAGAGGAAACTATTTCAGACTTTTGTCTCGGCGACATATCTTTTTCATAGTTTCTTCTAAAAATTTGTATGAGTTGTAATAAAAATATTTATATGAACTATTTGCTTTCAAATTAGACTTACTTAATGCATTGAAATTCAAATTTAATGGCATCTTCAATATCACTTTGGAGCTCTTTGGATAAGAAAGAAGCTGGGGTGTCATAATCGACATAATAATCAGGTAATGTGTCTCTTGCGATAAAATGCGTCCTGGTACAGTGTTGAATAAATGACAATGCTTGAGGTGGAATGTTATCTTCTTTCAAACTTATACATTGAAAACCATACATTCTCGGCATATTAACGCCGATCATTTTCTCTTCTACTGTACCGAGAGTTTTGAACTTATCATGGTACTTCTGCCGATTCCTTTTTCTAGGGATTAAATATTGAAATGTTAGTAAATTAATCTTAAATGTATGCTGATAAATATTACTTGGTTGCAGTATATGATAAATCTAATATTGGTGGATATTGAACAGAAGCCTCATTATTGGTAGTGGTTACAGCCGAGCAATAATTCCTGATCGGTTTCCATGGAAAGACACATCTCCTGCAAATAGACATTTTACCAACACTTAAAATGAGGTTATAATCAACACTGACATATTGCCGAATAAAAAAAAGAGAAACGTCAATACATACCGAATTTTAATAAAAATTATACATTTAGTATTGAATTAAGATATGAAAATGTTATTGATTTTATATTATTTACGCAAGCTTTTAATTGTAAATTTAATTGCATACAAATATTAAATTGGAATATTATATCATTAAATTACGAAAATATATTTATTTTTTTATTATTCAGTTTAATAACAGTATTAGGAATTATTCCGAAATATAATTCTGTGAAAATAATGATTTTTGAAAGTTGTGTGAAGGCAACCCCGGCGGCTGACGCAAGACAGTAGAGCCTCGTGGGCATCTGTCACAGACATATTGTAGCTGTAGTTTCTTTCTGAATATCTCTCAATAAGGTAATGTATTCTGCATTTATCTCTATACTTATTCTGGTTTCTTTAAATGCAATTGTAAAAAAAAACTGCTATCTTTCTACTCGTCATTTAGCCACAAGCCATTTGTCAAACGTATGCAAATGTCATCCCAAATAATGCTAGTCTCGATAAGTAGATTAATAATTTCCTTCTCGCGACAACGACAACAACCAACTCTCAAATATTCTAATTGAATAATAAAAATATTACAAATCAATTCGATCGATTTTGTAATTATCACTGACACGTTTCCACTTTGTAATAATTTTGCAATCGATTATAAATTTCCATTTTGTATATGAAGTCTAAAATAATAGTGAAATAAATTAGTAAGTTGTATTTATTTTTCCAGTTTAACTAATTCAATTAGTCATCATGGATGATGATCTGATGTTTGACCCGTCGAAAAAGAAGAAGAAGAAGAAGACTGGTTTTGATTTGGAAGCCGCATTGGCCGGAGCTGACCAACCCTCGGCAGCTCAAACTGCACACGTCAATCCGGAACCGGAGCCAGACATTTTAGATGATGACAATCTAGATCTCGATGCCTTGATCAAAACTAAAAAGAAGAAAAAGAAAACACACTTCAATTTAGACGAACTCGAAGGCGCTCTGCCTGACACTAAAGAGCCAACCGTCGCAACAGATGATGTTGACAAACCCGAAGAAGATGTCGAAGATGATTTGAATTTAGATATTGACTTTTCAAAAACAAAAAAGAAGAAGAAGAAGAAAAATTTGGACGATTTCATCGCCGAGGACGAGCAGAATAAATCGGACAATAAGGAAAACATCAAAGATGCTAGCAATACGTGGTTCGGCTCCGACAGGGATTACACTTATGATGAATTACTCGAGAGGGTGTTTGACATAATGAGGGAGAAGAATCCTTCAATGGTGTCTGGCAAAAAGCAAAAGTTCGTAATGAGACCTCCGCAAGTTGTCCGTACCGGTACCAAGAAGACTTCCTTCGCCAATTTCACAGAAATCTGCAAAACACTGCATCGTCAGCCCAAGCATTTGTTAGATTTCTTATTGGCCGAGTTGGGTACGAGCGGTTCGGTGGACGGCAACAGTCAACTCATCATCAAAGGAAGGTTTCAACAGAAGCAGATAGAAAATGTCCTTAGGCGTTATATTAAAGAATATGTCACGTGTCACACCTGCCGTTCCCCCGATACTATCTTACAAAAAGATACTAGATTATTCTTCTTGCAGTGCGAGACTTGTGGTTCACGTTGTTCAGTGGCTAGTATCAAGTCCGGTTTCCAGGCCGTTACCGGAAAGAGAGCAGCCATTCGTGCCAAAACGGCGTAAGCATAATTCCGATTTGTTTTCATCATCTCAAGATCAAAGTGTGTCCAAATTCATATTATTCATTGTTCAAATACACTTATCTTTCCGAATGCATAATTGCACTATGGGTAAAATTCTTAATGTCTTCGATCGAAATGTGCCGATTAATTTATAATTATACTAATAGTTTATTTCTAAAACACCAATAGTAGTCATATTTAAATTTTCTTTTTTTTCTATATTCAATATATTAGTACACTTCTTTTTTACCCGCAAACAAAATTTGTGCCTTACACTTAATTATATTTCATTTATGATGCATATTTTATTTGTAGACATGATGGATTTGGTCATATTTTGTTGTTTGGCTCAAAGTGAATAATTTTTTTTGATTTTTTTTTTTTGGTGAAACTGTGCTACATCTTTACACATATATCATTATTATATTAAAAACAAAAAATTATACAACTGATGATTTTGTACTTTATTATTGTAAAAGCATTGCATTGTATTTATACCCCATAGTACTGATCTATGTAAATACCAACTGATGTAAAAAAGGGAACAGGCAACAACTCTTTCGATTTCATTGCAATAAAGTGCGAAATTATACAACTGTCTTTTTATTATCAACCATCTGGTAGTGATCCACTAATCATCGTCGATTCCTATGGGAAAAACAAAATCAATCCTTGGTTATTGAATTCTAGAGAGATAAACTATATTAAATTTGGAAATACTTTTTAATAAATCCCACTATGTTGAAATATCAATCAATAGTATTTCTTAGAGCGATTTCAAATCAAATGGACAATTTGTTTAAATGCATGCATGATAAAGTTTTTAGTAATAACTATCATTCCAGATAAATCTACTGCGACACTGATACATTTAACCTTCATAATTTCACAACAGTTATATTTATTAATTAATGGGAATAGTTAATATTCATTACTGGCTGATCATGAAAAAGCTTAATAATTTCAATTAAATGTGTTACTAATTAATTTGTAAAAAATCAGACATTCTATCAACGAAAAAACACTAGAACGATATTCTTTACAATCAACGTAAATAAATATAGCTGCTGCAAACTGTGACTATTTATTATTTACAATAATTTATAAAAAATGAGCAGAAATGATTAAAGCAAAGGTAGTTAATAGTTAAAGTAAAATAAAAATTGTTGAGATAAGATATTATTACTTTGAGTTTTGATGTGAACAAGCGTTTATTATATTGGATTAGATTACTGCTTCTACAGGTAAGTTTGGTTAATATGCCCTTCTCTTTTCTATCACATAATAATCAAAATGCTTTGCAAATATTCTCATTATATTATAATAAATAATTTACGCACATGGTTTAAATATGTACTTAGTAATAAAATATATTATGCGAAGAGAAACAGATGCCCGGTGGTCCCAAACAGATTAGGCGCCAGCTCGTGCCAGCATCTGGACAATTATTATTATAAAACAATGAATATTAACAACATTTTATTATTTTAATATACCTTCATATAGTGGAGAGTGTAAGGATTTTTATAATGGATGAAAATAATTTAAAATTACGCACAGAAACATGTAACCTACAGTCTCTTATCCTGCATAATATGCACAAAAAATAATAACGAATAACTTCGCGTCGAGATGTGAAGCCGAAACTAAAAACTGATGAAAAGAAAAACATTAAAATAAAATTTTAAAAACTAGTATTTGAGAATCGCAATAATGCGTTAAAATTGTTTACATCAATAATGTAGTGCTTTTCCCATGGGACGCGCGCAATTCGTACCATTCTTGTGCTTATCAATAAATTTATACACCAAACACTTAACAGCTGTGATATTCAATTAAATATTTTATTCTTTACGAATATAATAAATCTAACAAATCATGCAAAAGCTCTTCCGGTGCTTAAGAAAACAATGAATATTGTTCGAACTAAAACAAACAATATCCGGTTTTGCACCCAAAAGTCTAAAGTTACATAATTATTGGTCTGTTTCAGTCAACACTTTTAATAATAATAATTTAAATTGCCAATAGTTTAGGCGTATCGGTGGTGGTAATTTGAGTGTGTAGTTGTGCAGAATCTGATACAAATTCATCCATTATAGATTAGTTAGAAAAACAGAATATTCCTCATTAGCAATTAGACTCTCGAACATGCTGGACATCCTCAATACAGTATGTTTATTATTAATTAAGGTACGATTATTTGTTAATTATTGTGGTTTTTTTTACAGATGTACAGCTTCGATACAATTGACTATTTGAATAGTGAAGTGTTTGAGTTTATTGAACCTTTAGAATGTGAAGAAAGTACAGAGTTTTTCTTGGAGCCACCCCACGATTCGGGAAATTCTTTACATTGGAATGCGGCCTATCAAAATTATACCCAACAGGAACAAATCCCACTATCCGAAGTCCTGAGGGCGACCGAGCAGGAATTGAACCCGGAGTGTATAGTTTATCAACAAGAGCTGGCGCATAGTAGGATAGATCTTGAAGAAGTGTTGGAGTTGGATGAGATTATCAATCAAAATATGGAATTCCACGGATTGCCCGATAAAACAGTGTTTTGTAATGAGATGTGCGAGAGGGCCATTGAAGAGTTCCATTACCATCACCAGGAAGACTCCGGTGATGATAAGATATATCCTTGTCTCTATGAAGGTTGCCATAAGTTGTATGCTAAAGCATCTCATCTGAAAGCTCACATGAGGAGACACACGGGGGAGAAGCCCTTCTTGTGCGATTGGCCCAATTGCTTTTGGAAGTTCTCAAGATCTGATGAACTCGCCCGCCACAAGAGAAGTCATTCGGGTGTCAAGCCTTATCAGTGTGACGATTGCCCGAAAAGATTCAGCAGGTCAGACCACCTGGCCAAGCATAAAAAGGTGCACAGGAAGAAGATAGTGATGCGACACCATTACAGGCCAATACCAGGAACGCCGAGACCGAGAGGAAAGAAGGCCGTCAAATATGGCCTTATATGACTGAGTGATCTTATTTAATTAACTAATTAAAAACAACACATTTTTAAGACCAAAATAATTAAGCTTAAATTACTCTTACCTGTGTTATTACTTTGTCCCTCCCTCTAAAATTTGTTTAAAAATGTTCTCTTATCCAAATCGCAAACAAATGAATTTTTAAATTTTTAATTCAAATGTATTTATTTGGTTTCCTTCGGAATAGGATTTTTGTAAACTTGGATATAGAGACCATAAATCTTAATATAATCCAGAATTTTCAACGACAGGAGTTTTATCATCAAGCTTCAAAGGATTTGATATGATTGGATCCTATTTGTATCCCCAAAGATTTTCCAGCATTTGTCATAATTATGGAAAATATATAATTTCTGTATAAAACAGGGCTGAATAATAATTTTCCGAGGATTATAAGAAAGCCCCTGTTATTTTTCCTAATTTTTTGGGCTAAAATAATATCTTAATTTTTCCTCGGAACTCAATAAAAAAAAGGATATGAAATACACAGTGGTATGTATTTTATTATTATTGTAATAAAATAAACGATGTAAGATTTTAAATGATCTTTAATTGATTTGTTTGATTTCCACAACAGGTAATATACATACGGTAAATATTCTTATAAATTAACACTCACAACCTTACATCGGTCGTTTACTCGCATTCAATACGAATTAAATACATACACAGATTTCATTTAAATACTTAATTCATATTTGCCGGAGTGAATCTCTCATGGCGCTACACACATACATACATGCATTCGATTACACATATAAAATTATAATAAACAACAACTCAATAAAATTTATAAAAATATTAGGTTAACACAACGCTTTTAATTAAAACATCAACATTGAATAGAAGACATTCTATGTACACGTTAATAATAACACAATAAGAAACACCCTAAATTCGTTAACTGAACATTTATCAATTTAATTCTAAACACGAATATATCTATGCAAAATATATATTCAAATATTTTTCCATAGGTACCCTTTATTTTATATAAGTGTAAATCTATTTACGTAATACATTAGTTAGTACCATCTCTCGAATTATTAAAAACTGTCGAACACAAATCGGTAGTGGTGACGAAAATAAAAAATAGGCCGTTGTATTATAACACGATCTAATCTAATGAAATAAAACATCGAAAATACAGTAAATACACTTACAAAAAATATGTTTTATTATTTTTTTATCCAACCCCCCTCTTGTTAAGAAATAATATCAACTGTGTTAATTAAAAATATTGACCAGTCGTAAAGTTTGGCACATTTAAATGTTAATAAAGCATGATGAAAAATATATACGTTAAAAAAAATTATCACAGACAAATCATAGGAACATTAATAATAAGAAATACAATAATGCAGGTAACTCGAACAATCGAGATTAACAGATGTTTATTGTCGACTACTTAATTATAATTAGAAAGTAATAAGAATCATTTGTGAGAATATGTAATAAATCAGGTACGAATTAAGAAATTGATAAAATACATAATTAATTGTTATCGATCGACGGAACGGTAGCCTTTTAGGTTATCTAACTTGTTCCTTTATACAGTAAAATATATGTACTTTAAATTGGTTTTGTTTTGTTTCACACTTACAGGAAGTCAAGCCTTATAATACATTTACTAAAATATACTTTGGATGGTTCTACATTTTCCATGTTCAGTCATCTTCGGATGAGGATGTGCCGGGCATTGAGCTGAACCAGGCATCCCTTGTACCAGGCTGACATCTATAAATATGGATTGATGATAATTTATGAGAATTAATGTTTAGTATAAAAAAAATACCTGTTTCGTTTGGTTTTCACTGGTAAAGTGAGTGAAGTAGGCAGTTGATTTAGGTCATCACCATTATGTTCAGGTAAAGGTCTTCGATGGAGTGTCATTGTTTCACATAATTCACTTCCTTCCTCCGATTCATCTAAGTAATATCTGTTGACATAATATAATATATTTTTAATGTTCAACAGTATACGAGAAGGTCTAGAAAGTTTACCTAGAGCCATTAGCAGACTTGCAATTTTCACACTCGCTGTGATAATCGTCCTGGTCATCGTTAACAACTGTAAGTGATTCAGCTTCATAGCTGCATCCACAAGGAGTCTAAAAAAATTTTTTTTAATCAATAATAATAACTAACGCTTTTAAACTCGCAGTTACTAACAGATTCTGCGGGCATTGGCAGTAGAGAATGTCTCTCGAGCAGTCTACCCAACGAGGCTGAAGATGGTCTCTTGCTTAATTCATTGGATGTTCGATTATGATCAATATCATTGATTGTCTCGCCACCGTTTAGACGACTGAGATCTTGAGACTTGGACAAATCTTTACTAGTGGATGGAAGAACTTTGACTCTGTCGGTAGATTGAGAAGACTCATTGTTGTGTCGTTTGACATTTTCTTTTGACAATCCATTGCTATCGAGTCTTCCATCAATAGGCGGCAGTTCGGATGCAATAATAGAACTGTCTTGATTGATTTCAGCTCTGTTAGTGTATCTAGGAGCTTCCTCGGTATTTCTCAAAGTATTAGTTTCGCGGTGAACCTTAGACAGTGGGTATCTTTGTTTCACAAGCATGAAATGATTATCAACAGGTTCGTCCAATGAGCTTAGCATCCTCGGAATAGTTCTATGTCTAAAATAATAATAAATAAGTTTTCTATGGATGTTTAATGATATAATTTATTCATATACTGACTGTCGACTAGAGTCCAGCATTGCAGAAGGGAGTGATCTCGGTTGAGTGCTGATTTCTTGGAGATGATTAGGAGCACCAGAAGGGAATAAGAAATTGTTTCGATTATTTTCAGTTTGATCTCTGATATTGGAGATTCTTCCACGGTTATTAACAGCAGATAGAGAGCTTGTTATTTTCAGTGTGCTAATAAAATTATTGTTTCCTGAAAATAAATCAATATATTTAATTACATGTCTTATTTCATGAGTTGTAATTTTCATTACCTGCAGAGCTGATTGAATGTTGAGTGGTAAAGTTTCGACTTTGATTACTGTTCATTACAACGACTTGTCTGTCTCTCATATCTGCAATGCTGTTGCCGACACTTCCGTGACTTCCAGATAAATTGTTCAAATAAAATGGAGTATTCAGCCGCGTTCCAGAGTTGTGGTACTGCGATATCGTATGATCAATGTTATTCGGACGAGCCTGAGATGAGTGACTTGAATCGACTCTAAGATAATTTTCCATGTTGGCAGTGGCATTTAGTGGAAAACTACGATGAAATCCAGACATATTGCCCACACTGAAATATATTCACATGAATAATTTTTCAACAAAAATAAAATATTATCAGTGTGAAAATATACCGACCCAATAGCTTCAGCCCTACCCTGAGCGATCGCCTCATCGTATGGAGGTGGAGCTTCACCTCTTGGATAGTAATTTCCTGGGGGTTTCCAAATGCTCGGATAGTGGACGGGAACATCATCACAACCTCCCCCTAAATAGCCGAGGCTACCTCCGATATATCTTAAAGTAAATTATTAACGTAAAGAACTAAGCGAGATTGTTTACGATTGAAAAGCAAATACCCAATGCTAGCTAAGCTCCGTTGGTCTTCATTCAATTGTTGTGTTTGCATCCCCCGAAGCTTTCTTTGCCGCACTCTTATCACCAAGAAGAACAAAGATGTTATAACGATTATGAATGTGATGGTGGTTGCTATGAGTCTCAGGCCGAAATCTTGACTTCCGTCGTGCACAGATTCAGGATGCTTAGGTAAAGCGTCATCCAAACAGATGAATTCACAGCAAGTGTTCCCTACTCTGAAGGACTTGCAATCCTGTAAAGGGCAGTGTTAGTATTGTGATGGTCAGGTAATGTTATTAGTAGTATTACCTGCGGCGGCGAGCAGAGCACGGCCTTGCACCACTTGGGCTTCCCGCTGTCACAGATGCAGAGCGTGCAAGTGTCCGGCCCCGGCACGTAGTGTAGTCCTGGCGCGATCACCCGCCCGTGGATGTCAGCACACGAGCTCTCGCCATCCGCCCTGTCCCTGTCTCTGTCTCTGTCTCTGTCTCTCTGCGCCGCTGTGGCTGCTTCTCCTGTAAAACTCTCAACTGTCACCTCCTGAACTCCTGAACCTGTCATACTTCTCCTTAATATTACCTGCAAGATACACGAGTGTGGCGAGCGCTGCTAAGACACGCCCCCTGCTGTAATCCTTCATCATGATCGCAGACTCCAGTTCACATCCCGCCGCCTAATCGATATGTGGGTCACTAACTACATTTTCCGAACAGCAACATTGCATGCTGCGTTACTTCGATTGTCAAATTTTCCTACAATCTGAAATTTTTAATTGACGAACGCCGATAATGATAAAAATATTTTTCTTAATTCATTCGTAGCAATATTCAATATAATAGAATGTAGTGAGTCGTGCTAGATGGTGTATGTACGAATAGACTAGAGTTTGGTAAGATTAGATTATACGCATACGCACCGCACGCATACACCCTCATTACACTATTCAGGTTAATTGTTTTAAATTTAAATAAAATAATAGCAAGTGTGGCAAGAACGCCGGTGGAGTGTCAGTCAGTTATCAGTCAGCGGTAGTAGATTAGAGCAAGCAGACATGGCGGTGTGTCCGTTCGTGCTGTGGTCGCAGGACGCTGAGATCGTCAGGCTGAAGATAGAAGTGCAGGCCGCTGAACACCTGGACGTTAACATCAAGGACGAGCTCTCTGTCACTTGCAAAGGACTGGGGCCACACGGACAATCCAATTATAATTTCTCTCTTAATCTCTATGACAAAGTTCACGAGGTAAAATATTAACGCATCACACAGATAATATTACCTGCACATTATCTTTTTTTTTTCATTTATAACATTCATGTTTGATTGATCTTGTCAAAGTTCACATTCTTCCAATATTCAAATCTTTAAATTATATGCATTGATTTTTACATTACGGACTGTGAATTTTCACATTACCATTAAAGCTTACACTTTGATCTTAGCAATAAGTCAATTGTTAATATTCGATCATGAATCAAAGTACAGATTTTCGTGTAAGTGAAATAATTACCTAATTATTATTTTTTTAGGACGATGAAAATATTATTTGCAAAGTGTACGATACAAAAGTTGAATTGATATTGAAAAAATGCAAGAGCGCTTGGTGGCCGAGAGTGACTTCGCAACCTCAAAAACCTGCCTGGCTCAAGGTAACATTTAATAAATTTTTTAAATAAACTATTAAAAAATACTCACTGTGTAATACTTCTAGGTGGACTTTGATAAGTGGAAATCCGACGATAGTGGTGATAGTGAGGAAGAGAAGAGGGATGTTATGAAAGATTATCCTGGAATGTATGATAAATTACATAAAGAAGAAATGGGCTATAGGAAAGGTATTTACGATTGAAATATTTATTTTATTTTAACTCCTTTCTAATCTTCAGCGTCAGTCATATTTGGTTCACAGGAAGATTTTTATGTGATGTATTTCTTTATTTTTTTTTGCAGAAGATTTAAAGAAAGTCTACTTAATATTCTATAACATGTTCCAATTTATTGGATTCACATACATCCTATCCGTGCTGGCTGTTAGATATTCGAACTATGGTGAAGATTCCATTTCCGATATCTACGAGCACATCGGCCCCGCTTGGAAATTTTTCCAACTTATACAATTCCTCGAGGTCATGCATCCCATGTTTGGATACACAAAGGGCGGTGTGATGTTTCCCTTCATACAAGTCACCGGTAGGGCTTTAATATTGTTTGGAATGATAGAAGCCGAACCCAGGATGCAAACGAAGCCTGTCGTATTTTATTTATGCATTTGTTGGTCTGCAATAGAACTCGTTCGGTAAGTGAAATTTTTTTTAAATACATATTATATACAAAAATTTATAACTAATTAATTTATTTAAGGTATCCATACTACATCACACAACTGTATAATAAAGAAATTTATATTTTGACATGGCTTCGATACACATTATGGATTCCTCTGTATCCACTGGGAATACTGTGTGAAGGAACCGTTGTTTTGAGGAATATTCCATACTTTGAAGAGACTGGCAAGTTTACAGTGTCTTTACCCAACACTTGGAACTTTACATTTCATGCGCCCTCAGTCATGAGGCTTTACTTACTTTTCTTATTCCTACCCGGACTATACACAATGATGATGCACATGTACAGAGTGAGATACGCAAAATTTTACTCTAACAAGAAGGTTGTTATTAAGAAGTCACAATAATTTTAAATCGGTAAAATATATCCAGGCCATACTAGTTCAAAGTAATTTAAAAATTAAAGTGCCTCTTGACTTTATCCGACACCACCGATATTATAAAGCCAGACACGTGGATGATAAATATCAAAATGGCGGACTCATCTGCTTGATCAACCATATTGATATTTATATATCCAGTTGTCTGGCATTATTATGGGCGGTAACGGTTTATCGCATTACAATTTTTGCTCTTGATTAGTGTACAATCATAGAAATGCTCAATTAATCAAAATGTTTAAAACTCCTAGTCAAGGATACTAAAGTAAATAAATTGATATTAACGCAGTTGTGAATTTGAATGATATTTTTTTCAAATAATAAAATAAAACATGTAGACTTTGTGGTGAGTAGTTTGTATTATTTAAATTATTTGTTGATTGTTTTAGCTCATTTTTTAGATGAATAGAAATATCTCAATATTTCCATATCATATTGTATTTAAGATAGTATCGTTATTGTTCTAGTAAAAAAATTAAATAATTTGATACAGTGGATTTATCGTATGTCTATGTAACTTATCTTTGCCAGAACAATGCAAATTTAATCAAATATGTACTTGCACGGATATTGAATTTTATAATACGTAATTGAAAGTAAATGTAATAGTAATAAGAAACCGTTTAATTAACAAAACTTATGAATGCTTTTTATATATTTTTCATAATAAACACATTAGAAAAAATAATGTTTTTTTTTTATATCTGAAGGTTTCAGACAATATGAGGATTGAATTTTGGGGATGAAAAAGTAAATAGAAAATAACATTTCAAATTTAAGTTTAATTTGAATGTGGTTAACAAAACATAATACATAATCTGTTTAAACCCTATTATAGTTTTTTTTTTATACAGTTTGGGAGAGATGGAGACGTCTGTCGACTTCATCAATGCCAGTGTGGACAAAATATTCATGAATGTGTGGTTCAAACAGGTCACCGTCACTTTTCAAGTACACAGACTCTCCATACCATGTTCCGACCTGTCACATTAATTCAAATTAATATAGATGATCATTTGAATATAATTACAATAATTACCTTCCATCCCTCAACGTTTTTCATGAGTTCAGCTTCATAATCTCTGTTCCGTCTTAGATTTTTCAAATATTCTCTATCTCTTTCCGCTCCCAACAGTGGTATTAGTGCAAACAATCCAGACCTCATCTCTATTTTATGGCGTTTCACTTCTTCGGCATTCAGTTTGTAAAAGTAGTAGCCTATGCTGGACATAATTATATGTCCTATGAATAATGTACGACCTGTTCAAGATAAGCAAATACTTGTATCTATGCATTTTGAATAAACTCAATATTTTGGTTATGTGATTATGTAATATTCATTAGATTCATACAAAAACATTCTAAATAGTCGAAGCATCTGACTATAAAATTCGACAAGCTGTTTTATGTTGGATATTTGATAAGAATAAATAAATGTTGATACAAATCAATAAATTAACATCAGTAGAGTGATGCTCAAATGTATATCTAGATGTCAAAACATGAACCTTTTATTAAGGTTTTGGCCGGATTCCTCTTATAGGGAATCGGTTGGTAACCACCAGCCGGGGGAAGATCTTGAGGCCGAGAGTAAAATGACATCCTTCCGAATCACCTCAACTCACAGAACCAACATCCAAGACTGACGTTTAATGTGTTGCCATGTTAAACGCGTTTCATTTATAAATTAGCGGTTTGTCAACAACGAACCCAGTGAAAATAGCCAATCGGTAATAATACACAAAATTAATATAATAAGGATTTTTTATTATCTTATTAATATTTAAAATCATAAAAGTCGTATTTGTATCGATCGTCATCGTTGTTCATCTGTTCGTCCAATGGTTTTGTAAAGTCAGTGGATTTGCAGAATGGCTTCAGTGAAGAATTCTAAGAAAAATAAATTCAACAATTAATCGTGTATTTGAGTCAAATGAGTCGTGTGACTGTTTGGTTTTTTTTAAATTAAATTGTGGACGTGAAACAATGTTAGATTTTACATACCAACTTTATAATTTTCATGGCCATAGAAACGTCAAAAAACTATTTTTTGCACATATATTTAAATTAATGCAGTATGTATATTATGGTTCTTTATGCATTACGCGAATCCGATGATCAATTTTCAGAACATTTGATTTAATTTAATAAAAATTCACAACACACTCGACAAATCTAGGAAAATGTTGACGAATGTTCCATCCACACACTCTCTATTCGTGTCTGTACGCGGCATTACATATGGATGCACTATTGATTATTTTTAAAGATAATATTTTATTTTGTACCTTATGATCATATTTGAAGTGTCTATAATAGGTTATTGGTTGAGATACGGCTCCATACAAGGGATGAGTGGATATTTTCTGCAAGTATTAAACAAATGTATTGTGTTTGTAGTAGATATATATTATTTTGGTTGAAATTACATACTCTTTCCATATTGAGCTTGCAAGTATCGCAGCAGTAGCTTGTTTTGTATTCCGAAGAGTATTCTGAACAGAAGTGCCCATCGGCTTCGTGCTTCGATGTCTGTAGCTGAAGCAATTTGCTATCCAACTGGTTGTATCTAAAGTTTTCGTACTGTCGTCTTCTCAAATCTAAAATAAATCAATTACACAAACCCAATATTTTTTTAAAAACATTTATCAAGCTTACTTTTCTTATGACCATCATATACGGTGTTGGGTTTAGTATAGTGTTCTCTCATTTCACTGGACATGCTTCTCATTCTTCGTCCGTCGTCTTGATAAACCCTCGAGTGGGCGTGGTGTATTTCCTTGTCGTAGACGAAGCTTCTATTTGGAGGAGTTCTGGGAAATACGAGTCTTTGGTCTTCCTTTTCCGTCTGTCTCTTTTGCCATTCTTTATACTTTGGACACACGTCTTCCATTTCGTTGGGACGGAAACGTTGTCAAGACTTCAGTTTGATCGATAAAATATCCAACAACACATTTCATATATTTGTGTCAATTATAAACCAGCACAAAAGTTTAAATATAAGGGAATTTCCTTCTCCATAAAGTACAGGGTGGATTTAAAATAACTGTGAATATTTTAGTAGAGAGTAGTAGGGTATCACTTAATATGTATGTATAAAAATATTATTAGGGAAATACGGGCATATTTTTAATAATTTATTGATACAAAAGTGCTTAGAAAAAAATACCTTTATTTCGATAGTAATTAGTCAATCTCATGAACTCTACAGGGTGGATTTGAATTAACTGAGAATATTTTAGGGGGTGGTAGGGTATAGCAAATATAAGCAAATATATATATATATATATATATATATATATATATATATATATATATATATATATATATATATATATATATATATTAAATATTTTTTTATGAATAAAAAAAATAATAATATATACACACGTAACAGTCACTACTGAGTACTTCACAGAAACAAATGATTCCAAAAGCACCATTAATACTATTAATTATTTTTTTAAACTTTCAATTAATAACCCTACCCATAAAATATTTTCACTATATATATTTTTTATCAATTGTTCATTATCAAATAAATAATGAGTTAATATACGTATATAAAAATGCCAATAATACTTGTAAAGACGACAATAAATGTGGCGCACCAGCCTATAGAAACAGGCACTAGAAGGTTTCATGTGTGTGCGTGTTTCTACCGCCTCGCCGTCTCGCTAATTCAAATTCTTTTGCATGTACACAACGTTTACATGTATGAGTGATGCATGTAATTATGCATGCCGATTCTATAGATAATAGTTAATTGCATTTAAATATTTCCATATATTGTTAATTGTTTAATTTTTTTAGATAATTTCCTCTTCATACATTCAATACACTATCATTCCTCTACATAAAATTAATGAAATGTAGAATTATTTACTAGGACATTTGATTGGTATATATACAAATCCTGTGATGGTCAGTCAACCGATACGCACATTTGTCCCTTCCATAACGAAGATAAAAAAAAATTACTCACACAAGAGTGAATACTGAAAGTAATTTATGACCGCACTCTTTGTAGTCGGATTATCCTCACAATCCGATTGAATATGCTGAATGAAAGAATAAAATATAATGGCGGCCTACAAACAAAAGTTTAGCGGAATAAATATAATATTTATAAACCTTGTTAGCTTTAAGCATATTTATGTATATGAGGAAATGCACACCGCGAATTTATTTTCCATTCTTATTGCATGGTAGAATGCATTTTGTATGGGCAAATCTCTGGGTTGGAAATATTTTTCAATATTGAAGCCGTATAGACAGGCCATTTACTATCGCCTCTTCCCAGTCGAAAAGATACGAAAAATTTAGATGTTTTTTTTTTCTATCCAAACTTGCCACTGGAAAGTATCCTGCATAGTTTGTTTGGCAGTCATCAATTAGTGTATTGATTTGCATAGAGTGAAGGTACGGTTTTTCCATTACAGACAGACTCTAATATATTTAGGTATAAACCAACCAAAACCCTCACAATAAAAAGGCCAGACTATGTAAATATGTAATTTTAATTCAAACATTTTGTTACAAGGATTTTATTATTACATTGTTGAGAATACCAAACAAAACAAGGAATAAAACCAGAGAACTTACTACACTTATAACTTAATATTTTTCATATAATTTTTAATCGTTTACATTTCTCTGTTAAATTTTTAATGGTTTGTTCATGGCTTTTATGGAACAAGAAAAAATCAGACAATTTTTCGTCGATCTTTTATGTCAAATGCTTCATATGAACCCTTACTTACCCATTAAAAATACAACCAAATTATTTAATTATCATTAAAAATGTACTAAAAATAAAAGTTCTATTATAAAAATAGGAGCAATATTTTTTTGAGTAAGTGCTCACATTTTTATTCCTAAATCAACAAAAGAAAGTTTTAAATCGATGAAGTGCTTTTTTTCAACTTTTTTATATTTATACAAAAAAATATATGAAATATATCTACAATTATCATACTTATAATATTTATGGGACAAACTTTAAAGTTGAATGCAAATTTCAAATTATAGTAATTTTATTTTATTAATATTATATATTATGTTAAAATATTGTTCTATTAATATCCGAAAATTAAAATAATATAGTACATTTTATAGAATAATAAACCAATATTTATAATAAAAATGTAAGCCGCGCAGTACACTTACAATCCTGAGCAATTAAAAACCTGTTTTTTCACCGTCTATGCCGATGTTTGGTTATTTAATATTCTGAAAAATTATTAGAGGGCAAATGGAAATTTAAAAAAATAGAATGAATCGAATTCTTAGTTGTTATCTAAACGATACAAGTTAATCATCTCCAATATAACTTGCATAAAATTAAGAATTGGCATGCTTCAAAATAACCATATTAAAAATATTGTTTTAAGGACTATAGAGCCTTATTTGTGTGGGTTCTCGGTTTTGCTTTTATCACGAGTGACATTCGGACTTTCTATATTTGGAAAGAGTCAATGTAACTCCGGTTCACAGTTTGAATTTTTCATAGTTTTTCCACATGTCCTTCCATACAATTGATGTGCCATTCCATAGAGAATATATATTACATCAGTCATGTTTGAAAATATATCTGGATTAGTTAAATATATGCAACATTGTCCATTTGAATATCACACAAAAAATCAGCTTTTACGAGCGTATAAAAATCACCGTTCGATATTTTAATTTTTACGCGTCGAAAGGGTAAAAATCGTAAAAAGATAATAGAGTCATTAAACGGGCGTGCTGAAATGTTCGAGCCTGAAACTGAAAACAACCTCCGGAGAAGATTTACGATATGCTCATATTAAAATATAAATAAAATCGCGGCAGAGTCGTGTTATTTAATTTCCCATATTCCGATTGAATATTTTATCAATTCAATGATTTATTTTACTTTTGCAAAACCTGCTGCTAATGATGATAGTTATAATCCAATTGAGTATTAAAAAGGCAGATATATAAATATGTGAAATATATGTAAAAGTGAAAAAAAAAAATATTCCATTGTATTGGAATGAGCTGTTTCTGTATAGTACACAGTAGTGGCTGCCACGTATGTATTGTGTATGTTAAATACGCAATTGATATTTTTAATTAACAAAATTTTATATAATTGTAGTGATTAATATATTTATAATAAATCGTGTCTGCTAATTTTTATACATAATAATAATAAAAAAATATCGAATTTTTTTAAAAATTATTTTTGCGATACCTACGACCCCCCCAAAATATTCTCAGTTAGTTTAAGTCCACCCTATATATAAAGATATTTTTTTAATTTAATGTAAACAATGGATTTTTACTCAATAAAAAATGTTTAAATGTGAAAAATATATTTAAAAAAAATGTGTATTTAAATCTACAATTTATTGAACTAATGAAAAACTGAGCCTTATAATAAATTATATTATTTTAAATTATTCAAACTGTGCGAAACTTATAGCCAAGAATATTTGATTCGTTTCCACCATGCATAGTTTATTTCCAGGTTATGTTTCAGTCAAAACTTCGTAGTGGCTTTTTAGGAATACACTTAAATAATTAGAAAAGATGAAAAGTTAGTTTTGGAGAGAGAGAGACTCGGAAGTTTATACAGTGAAATCTGTCAGAATGATATTCAATATAAATAGACTTGAAAGATATTAATAGTGTTTATAATTATTATATTGTAAAGTTGCAATGGCCGGAATTTGTAGTTATTTGAAAATATTCTCCAGATAATATACATAATGTGGTGCGATAAGAAAGGCAGTAAAAGAGCAGACTCGGATATATTTCAATTTTCTCCACCCCCTTCCGATGACAGTCCAATTTAATATTCGAAGGTTCTAAAAAGGGGTGTTAGTCGATGGAGTTGATAGCAACCAACCCCCGTGACGATAAATTCTAGCTATTTTATTTGACACCACTTTTAACGACTCTTTTTACACAAACTCAACTCTACACATTTATTTCCAATGCAATATACATACACATTATTGATTTTATTGATGAAAGGACTATTTATTAATTATGGAGGGATTTGAGAATGTTTCGTACGACAGGCGCTTGGGGCGCTGCTTCTACCGCTCGTACTATTTATCTGTCATTTGTTGATCTTTCTAATAACATTACATCGTCTTTCACTTAATATGTATGGTAAAGTGAGTTATTAAAAGTCACAATGAAATATTTGACATGCTACAATGTTGCAACAAGTATATGTATAATATGCGCATGTAGTAGGGCCGGCCTCATTATAATGTATAAAAACAATACGCACGACACTTGTATGTATAATATAAACCTGTTCAAATTGAAAAAAAAAATCAACAACAAATAATATATCACTATGTAAACAATTTACATGCTTATTTAGGATGTTTTTTTAAGACAAAATCTTGTTGCTCTCGAGTGTTTAGTGTTGCAGGTGGCCACAGCCCATATATATATATATATATATATATATATATATATATATATATATATATATATATATATATATATATATATATATATATATATATATATATATGTGTATGTAGCAGTGACGACCACGTTCTAGTATATGAAAATAATCTATATATATTTAAACAATTTCAGTAGAAAAGTGCATTTTTATGGTGTTTCCAAAAGTCTTCTATATTATTGTTGTTCTTTTTAGTCTCACCTGGAAGATATAAAGCTTAAAATAAATAAAAATCGAAAAGAAGAAGATTGATGGCGTTATTATGGCACAGTCTTCTTTACGGCGAAAACTCAATAAGAAACAAACAACCAGATGCAAGTGTCAAAGGGGGGAATCAAATATAAATTGTATTCGTGTTTATATATTGTTTGCAATAAAGTAAGATTTATTAAATTAATTTTGCCGATGAGATGAGTTCGGATTCTGTTATATGTATGTGTATACTCCAATTAAAAGCAGGTATAGGATGTTTTCAGGATTATTTGCAAAATAAATAAAACAAGGATACTTCTACTGTGAAATATCAGAGAAGAGCGTCTGAATAATTGGAGCGGCGGTTTTGCATACGCTGAATTCGTTTGTTCGTAAATGGATTTAGCGTGTTTGTTAGAACCTCATCAATGGTATCCTTCTATATCTACAAATCTGGGCTTTGCTTTCAAAAAAATATTTAATTGTGTTTTTATTTAGTTCAATAAATAATTGAACTTGCGGCTGACTACGCGGTTACGACGAATTTTTCGTAGCATTTAGAATTACCCTTATAAGAATTATAAATTAGACCATGTTGGGTTATTATATAAGGAAAAAATGTTTCAATATAATAAAATAAAAATAGGGTGACCTAATTATTAAGATTATTTTTTTTATTTAATTAAAAATTCCACTTAGTCGATAACACCTTAGAATCCTAGACAATAAATAATTTTGTCAATTCATTGAAATTTTAACTTTTTTTTAAATTATCTAAATAAAATGATATTCCATCAAGCAAACGGTGTCCATCTTGATTCGCTATAGTACATATATTATATTTTCATGAAAAAAAACTTCATTTTTTTCTCACAAATAATCAAATTATACAATTTTTCGGTTCATTGTTAAGTTTAAAATATTAATATTTAAAACATCTCAGAAAAAAATCTTGGATAAAAGATTTTTATATTCATGAAAGAAAATCTACCAAGCAAATCCATTTTTATATAGTTTATAGTAATTTTTTTATTAATTGTTACCAACTTAGTCTAATTTATTGATTCATTGAATATTTTTATAATGAATATTTTAGACATATCAATAAATATAGATACTTTAAAAATTAATATAATTGTTTATCATCATCAGCAACACAATGATGGGATTTAAAATTAATCTTTATCTTTGTAGGTTGCATTTTTTTGTACAAGTTTACAGATATCTATTTTTTTCATCTCTGCAAATGGGCGTGAAAATAAAGTAAGAAAAGAATTATTTATGAAAGAAAAAGATCTTGGATATAAGATTTTTATATTTATGTAGGTAGGTTATAATATATTACAAGTTATTCAATAATCAAGGTAAAAAAGTCAAAGATGTGTGTAAAAGGATGGGCTTATAGAAAATTTCCTAGCGCTAACAAAGAAGTTCTCCTACTTTCCCTCTTTTTGACGGCTAAGAATATCATTTCCATACTTGTAAAAAGTGCGCCTTCGAGATTCAATAAATTCTGTTTGCGTTCCTCAGTTTTTTCCCGTTCCACATTTATACATAATATATAAAATATTAAAATAATAACTTAGCGTTACTATGAGCCATTCAAAACGTTATCGTTACTAAAGCTATTTAGTAAATTGATTATTGAAAATATATTTTTATTAAATTAATATCACATTAGGTATTAAATAATTGAATTGTTTTTACTTGGGTCACGTCCTTATGTGACATTGTCGTAGCAACTACGGCGTAGCTGGATAGTCTCCTATAATTATTTAGTTGTTAGCAGGGTCGGATCAGGACCAAATTATTCCAACAGAGTTTACTATATCGTTCAAGAGTTTGTCTTCTAACTACGAGTCCTACATAAATCAGAAGAAAATTGAACTCTTCGTGTGTAATATATGAACATATTATCGCTACGTTTGAATTTGCGGGTTTCTAACATTTAAACGGATATAAATTCTCATCGTATCATTCATAATAAAAGCGATTTCAACTGTTAGAAACTGTTGATCGTGCTATATATTGATATTAAACAGTTTTAGTATATAAAATATAGGTACTTACGTATATTGAGAAGTAATGCGATGCTTTTGTTTTTTAAATGATTTATTTCTATTGTTGAGGAGTTTTCCATATGAATTTGTACATGTTGAATTGAAATAAGCCGCTGTCATTATATATCAATCCCAAATAAAATTTTAGTTATTTATAGGGAACCCTAATTTTTTTTAAATAAAATAATTATTGATTTATATAAATATTAGGTAAACCCCGAGGGGCTTTTTGTGGAGTTATTATAAATTTTGTTACTTTAAACTCAATAACATGCTTATTCATTCATTGTCTGTCGGTGATTTTAACTATTACATTGTCTGTCAGTGATTTTAAATTTATCTTAATGTGTTACGATATTACCAATCACATCCGTTTGCGGTGGGTTGAACCGCCTATACACTTTTATTGATCAAATCATTATATTTATACCAAACAATAATTAATTTATATAAGCTCCGAGGGTTTTTTTACAAATTTTAGTTTTTATACACAACAAATTAATTATATATCAAAGATTTTATACTAAACTATTACTAGTTACACAGGTCACCGACAGAGCGGCTCTTCCTGATTGCTCATTATCTAACTTACAATCTGGGAAATCAGAGTAAACCTGGATCAAGGCGATCGATCGGGATTTTATAAATATTATTCCCGATCTCCCAGTCGTAATAACCGATCAAATCATTTTTTTTACTTGAGCGGGATTTGAACCTATGACTACAGTATTTGTAGCCACGGACCTAATCCCCTGAATTAGTACGCTGATATAAAATAATATTGTTATGGGGAACGGGTAGTTGCCCCCATGATTGTGGGTCCGGTGTATCAGTGCAGAAGTGAGTGTTGAAATGAAAGATGAGAGACTGGCCAGTGTGTGTTTATTTTGCAGGTTAACTAAACAAAGCAGGAGCGCCTGACAGCGGCATGCTCCCCCGTCTGAGGCTCGTGACACAAGTCACAAGTGGAAGGACGTGGGATGGTAGCTGTTCGCGATAACTGTTAGCGGCCAGCTGGAAGTGCATAAATACATATCTGCGCTGTCCAGATGACGCTACATTGTTACTGATTAAATGTCTTTGTAAATATCATATATTAAATTAAATCTTAATAAATGTTATAAAAATACTTCAATCAAAAAAACAATCAATGTGTATTTATTATATTAAGTTTGGCTCAAAATAAAAACCTTTACATAATCCTGTGAATATATTTCCATTATGATTAATGTCTTATAAATACAGTCCATTACTTCGTTTCGTCACTCTCATTTCCATTGCTAAAAACTTTAGTTGGATAGTTTTCTAAATGTGATATTGGTGTTAATGTTGCACAATTTCACGCCGCAAACATTCGAACATTTCTCATTTATCATAAAAGAGATACGAGCATGGTAATGGTGTTCGTAATATCACATAAACAGCTTCTCAAACGAGCACTTGCCACAAGAAACTTTTAACCAATAAATATATTTAAATAGTATGCATTTGCCTGTAATGAGAAAAGTCTATAAACGCCCCCCAAACCACCGAAACGTTTTAGCCCCACAAGTTTAAATACATATATGATATATTTTCCACACATTTTATATTACTCGATAAATTGAACATGTGATTGATTGCTTCTGGAACAGAAATACTAAAAATAGTTTCACCATTTGAAAGCTTCAAGATATGTATGAAAAAAAATTTTTTCCCACAAAACGTTCCATGCCATTTAAACCGAAAATAACAATTTTTACATACAGGGTGAATTGATTATTGAATTAAATGAGAATATTTTAGGGGGTAGTAGGAAATCGCAAAACGAGGTTTAAAAAATTTTTAGAAGAAATCTTATTAGTTATCCTTTTAGTGGCTGCTTGAAAAATATTGGCATTTGGGGGAGTATGATTGTTTTTTTTTCAATAATATTTTTTAATGAGAAAATATTTAAACAATTTTACAGTCGAATTTAAATACATGGTGGATTTGAACTCACTGTGCATATTTAGAGGGTATCACAAGAATAAGTGAAAAAAATATTTTTATTATTTATTCAAAATTAAAAAATAAATAAAAATATCATTAATGCAAAATGGAATTAGTTGTTTCTGTGAAGTACTCAGTAGTGACTGACGCGTGTGTATTGTGTTTGTTAAATACATAAGCAATATTTAAAAAAATATATATATTTTTTGTGGTTAATATAATATTTAAAGATATATTTCTTCGATTTAGATGTTATAAAATTATGATTCTTCTAAGTAATACGTCCGATTTTTTGCATTAATCTGATTTAATTGAAACTAGAAAATTTGGCAGATTTTAATTCTGAGATCTAAATTGCTAAAATTATTTATAAATATGCCCTTATGACACAATATAAAATGGCCCTTATGACACAACAATGTTGAATTATTTAACTAATTTTGAATAAAAAAATCACCTAATCATAAATCTGTAAGTAAAATTAACAGTAGCTTGGAAAAGCCAGTCAAAAAACCGCAAAATTCTCTGATTAGTCGAAATAAATCAGTCATGATTGACCCATCAGAGGGTAGGAACCTCAGTATAAGCTTAAATCGAATAGAGCAAATTGCTATTCTGCTATATAATCATAATAGTATATCTATGATGCTAATTCGTGGTGATATTAATTAATCTTTGTCAAGCTGAATATTCATGGTGTAAGGATACTGTGTCGACATGTATGGGTATTCCCTAAGGAGTACCATATTTAACCGGCATGGCGTGGTTCCTCTCCCTGTTCAATTATGTCTAATGACCACTAAATACAAACAATCACCAACTCCTACACAATAATGGTAAACTCTCCTCCAATTATCAAATTGATAACCCCAACGATACTCAATCCAATACCATAAAATATTTTAATATGTGCTACGTCTTGCTTTACTCATACATATACAACTTGTTATTAGTTGAAACTAAAATATTTTTATCGTAATTGTGTAATGCCAGTACGATTATAAAAAAATACTATAACATATAAAAAAAAAATAACCACATGTCATGCATATTAAGGACTATTTTCGCATGTCTTCAATAAGCAACAAATATAAATCCAATCTCATTATCAAATATTCTATTCGATTTTGAATATGTGGCTCAGTTCCATAAAGACTTAAGAGCACACAGAATTTTAATGCTTGTACCCTGATACATTAAGGACTATTTTTCTACATATAGCGACTCTGTATATATTATATACAACTTGTTTTTAATTGAAACTCAAATATTTTTATCTCCATTATGTAATGCCAGTACTATTATAAAAAAATATACTAAAAAGGGCCTAAGCATTTTTTTTTGTATAAAAAAATAATCTATTAATATTAAAATCATTTATTAATATAGTTTTTTTTAATATTTACAATAAACAAGTAGGAGCTCACTTTATGATGTCATCGCATTAGTTCAAGTTCAAATTCGAATTTGTTGTTGCTTACTTGCAATGTGCGTTTGCAATGTGCGTGCGTATTTTGGTTGAAATTACACTATACCGTACTTTGTTTAAAAATTCAAATCAGGCGGTAAATCACCTAATACGCAAAATAATAATTGCGTAATCACTAAGTAAATACGCAAGATTCTCAAACTTTTTAAAATAATAATTAAAAATTGAAAAGTTGAGCTAGCCGACTTGGACCATTAATGAAGGCGTGGTTGTGTTACATTTAATGTACCATTCCTTAGATTTAATTATTTTAAGTTCAATAAAAAACATGATGTATGTGTATGAGTAAAGCAAGAAGTAATTAGGCTTGTTATTTGAAACCTGATGATTTGTGAGATTGCGTTACAATAAAATGACTCCCTAATTCTAGATCTAGAAAGATATGTGGTCCTAAGTAACAAAAGTCTGGGAAACACCAAAAAAGGCATTGAATTTAATGCTAAGAATAGTGAAGAAGATTGTCTACTACTGAATTTGATAAATGAAGATACCAAAGGATGAAATGCTATGTAACATTTTTTTGCATGTATGAATGTGTAAAGTTACTAATTGCATTGGCAAAACATTGCTAAAACTTGTTTTAGACTCTCAATCGCAATTAAATTGTTAATTAGAATTAACCAAAGTGATGAATACCCATGTTCAAATGATAAGGTCCGTTGCTACAAATACTGTGGTAAAGTGTTATTACGACTGGGAGATCGGGAATAATATTAATAAAATCGCGATTGATCGTCTTGATCCAGGTTTATTCTGATTTCCTGTATTGTAAGGTAAATACTGATTATTAAATCGGTTAACTGTGTAACTAGTAATAGTTAAGATCACCGACAGATAATTCATTTACAAAATTATTGTGTCTAAAAAATCCTTCTCAAAAAGCCACTCGGAGCGTATATAAATAAATTTGGGTGTCCCATTAGTGGGAGACAAATTTATTTATATGTTATATAATATATTACGGTAAATGGACACCCAAGGCATTTAATTTTTTAAAAACATTTTTTAGGGAAATTCTATCAACCCTATAAAAAATATTGCATACGACCTTAATCCACTAACTAGGGATGTTGATAATTTGCTTCTACTCTTAACTTTATTACCACAAATACCTACGATAAAATCTAGTCTCTTAGTGTAAAAAAGAAGCATGCGAAAATTTTAATATAAAACGAATGTATTTGTGTAAATATTTCAAGCATTTCAGTAAAGCAAAATTGCACCGGTTTCGCTGAGGGTATTTAGTCAAAATGCAAACTTTGCCAACTTAACCAAGTCGTAATTCAAATATTTCCAACCATCCACATTCAGCGTGTACATTTTATTTGAATATTTATATAATACAACAACAGTAAACATTGTATTTGAATTTCCTCAATCACGTTTAAGGGTGTCCGAATAATAGGGACAAGGAATCGAACCCTCATCAGATAGAGCTAAAGTTGAGGAAATAATTTGAGTCGATTCAGGGTAGAAAGTACTACTACAAGTCTTTCACTCCCCCACAATTCCCATACTATATTTTATACCCTAGTCCAATTCGTTTAGACCTAACGGATATCGCATTAAAGTTCCAAGACAGTGAAGGAGTCGGAAACGTAATTCAGCATTGCAAATTAATCGTCCAAGAGACATTAAATATCTCAATCGATCGATTCTTCAATGTGATAGAGAACAAAGAAAACAAATTCGATCGGAATGCCTCAAAAGTACTTCCAATTTTCATAGTAATGATGAATATATATATATATATATATAGTATATATATATATATATATATATATATATATATATATATATATATATATATATATATATATATATATTTATATATATATATATATTTAATATGTTAAATGAAAATTACTGAATGGTCACCCCGCTCCAAATACTTTCAGTCTATAAACCAAAATAAACCACATATTTAACTATAACCAAACTACAGAAACATCCAATAAATGGTAAATTATGAAATAATACGTATAATTTTATTATGAGAATCGGTGCATTCACGTCATAGCGACCATTATTATTAGGGACTATTTTATTCACAGTTTTTAGATATTTAATTAATTAATAATCAATATGAGTTTCAAAACAGAATTTCACCTCATTATTAGTTGGTGTCCATTTAATAATGTAATCTTATTACGACTATGAGGTAAAATAAATTTAGACGAGACTTGAACCCACGACATTTTTTTCTAGTCTAAATGTGAACCGAAAAATCCCATATAAACTAGTGGTTTAATGGGGTCGTTAAAAATGTAAAATTTAGACAGGAGCAGAGGCGAATTAATTTACCGCAAATGGCTGTGATTGATAATATCAAAACCATTTATAGGTAATCCAGCTTCTGATATATAATTTTGAAAAATCGTCATAATATGTTATCATTTAAAATATTTACGAATTTTTACCGTATGTATTTTTAAATTGCTTGAGAAATGTGAACATTTTAAATGTTTAAGGAAGAGTGGATGCATTTTGTATTTATAAGTTTACATTATAAGCTCTATTTCTCAGGTCTTAAGGGACAGATTTTCTGTTCCCTTGGCACTAAGATCTTCAAAGCGAGTGCTTCAGAAAACTTTAACACTTCTTCTTCTCTCTCTCCCTGTGCGATGAGTTTTATAGCATTAGTTTGTATGTAAGATTTACGTTAAAATTATTCCACATTATTGATATAAATTACCCTGCATTAAAATACCATCAGCTTTGAATCAAAGTGGGATATTTCAGGTTGTTCAGGTGAGGGGCGTTCTTTAGCCCAAGTCCTCGGGGATGAATATGATGGTCATCTGAGATAAATTTGAGGGTCGTATATAATGACCGCAGAATATGGGAAGAGGGACTTATAACAAATTACATTACCTGACCGCTTGTTCCTGGTAAAAATGACAAATTTCAGTATAACGTATGATATCCGACAGCTCCTCGTAATAATAATAATTTTATTCACATTAGAAGAGAATAATTTATCATGGTTATATTAAATGGTTTTATACTTTTTTATATTGCTCTATAACTTATCGACTAATTCGTTATTTAATTGGTTCATTTTTAACCACTCTGTCACGCTATCGCTACACTAATAGGCATAAAATATACGTACATTATTTTTTTTTAAATTTAAATTGAGCAAAAAAAACTACATCTTACAAAGATGAGGACAATTGAATAAATTTACAATATTTTTAAATATAAATATTATAACTTATTACGTGACTGAATATATATTTTTACTATATTCAGTCACGTATATGTAAAAAATTACATAAAAAACATTTGTCCCATTTAACAAGGGGACCATTTACCTCCATTTTTATTATATATTTAATCTTATACTTAATTATCAATAAGATATTTAAAATAAATGTTCAGATTTTTAAAATGAAAAATGCATTTACAGGCAAATTAGTTTATTTGTAGATTTGGCAAATTTTGATTCCAAGCGCCTAAATTGTTATCATTTTTCATTTGTAGAGCAAGTATCAAAATAAACACGTATTGATAAAAAAAAAACAATTAAGGTAGAACTCAAAACTACTAGTAATTAGTGTAACGGATGTGATTGGTCAAACAAATATAATATAACATTATGTCAAGATATAACCAAGTTAGTTAGTCTCTGTATTTATATAAAGCTCTACAATAATAGGAATAAGAATTATTATTTTATGATACGGTCGAAAATAATGGAATTATTATTAAACAAAAATTGTATAAAATAAAACGTTCGGGGATTTCATTTCATTCCGATTGATTGCATATTGAAAATTTCCTGATTACAAGGTTATAAAAAAAATCCAATATCCGCTTGAGATTTCAATTACAGATTTTTAAATTTCCACACCAAATAATGTAACTCTATCCATTTTTCAAAATAATTTAATTTACACGCATATTCAAATTGTGAAGTGTTGTCGGCGTTAAATTGTTCAAAGTCATTCGAGTTTCGGTGGAGGGCTAAAAATAAAACATTTTAATTGGCAAAAAAATGCCATGGCGCTAATATGAAAAGTGATTTGCATGTTTTTTTAATAATAATAAAAAAAATACACACACACACAGAATACAAACGGGGTTTAATAAACGAGCGAAGTGAAAATTTGTTCCGCAGTATGGGCGCTTTATTTTCCGCCGGTGTAGTATCGTGAATTATTCATAACTTGCCAATTGAAATACCTATTTTCCTGAGCTTTATCTATAAAAATCGATACACCTTTATATTAATAGATATTGTATTATAGTTTGTGTCGAATATGATAGGATGTCCCTCAATATTGCGGTTGATATTGATCAGAATCACAGTTAAAGTCATACATACTGTAATACTCTGGGAGATTAATACCACTTAAACACAGTTAAATCCATCAAACATAATATCCATAAGGATGTATATATAATTTGAATTCAAATATATTTGAGTGTGTCAATGTTAACAGAGGCACAATTACACTCCTAATATCCTTTGTCAATACAAAGTAACCCCGCTTTACATTAAGCTATAACTATTCAATGGTTAATTAACACAAAAGAAATATGTAAATATGCAGTTTGACTCTTAATTATATAAACAAACTCTAACCCAAGTTGCATCTCAATCAGAATATTATTTATAAATATGTTATGTCTACTAGTTTAATAATGTCGTAGTTTTTTTTTGTAAATCCAAACCTATATTCTTGCACTATAACCCATTAAATTATGCAACTAAATATATACATTTATAATGTTCTTAGAAAGTATAATTATCATTGCTAGGGAAGAGTGATTAAGATGAAGGTTTCTTGGAAAACTAAGGAAACTTCAAAACAACTTGATCGAGAAATTAATTTTTAATGCAAGAATATATAGGATAAAAAAAACCATGAAAAAAATACATTCGATTTAATGTCAATCAATAATTAAAAAACTAATGAACAACGATATTTAGCTTCATATAAGCAGAAGAGATTAAAATAATATATAGCACATCTATTAATTGAAATATTTTAAGGGTAGTTTGGGTCTCACAATTATATTTAATTTTTACCCATTTTTAATAAAATTTGATTAATACCTAATAAAATTAATAGATGATGAGTGGGAGATTGTATTTTATCCAAATTGCATAAGTATCACAAGTATTTTCTGTTATGATTAAAGAATTGCAAGGCTGGGTGTAATAAGGGCGGATAACGTGATACGCCTCTTTTCCTTAAAAAGTCTCAAATAAATAAACTAGAAATTCTTTACTCGATACTGATAATTTCACCCAGACCCTCAATTAATTGAATATAATAATTATTATCGCAATTAACCTATACTAATATATGATTATATTCAGTCTATACGATAAGGTAAGGCTAGTTTATTAAAACTTAAGGCTGTCGATAAAGATTGTTTTAAAATGATTTTTTTTAAAAGCTTATGTCAAATCAGATATGGATTAAGTACTACTAAATCAATATATTTGATCAGGTAATGCAATATTGACTTTAGTATGATAGAGTGGCCTAATGTTTAACCGGTGTCCATTTGTATTGCAGTGACAGGGTGATTTCACTAATCACAGATTTTATCGAAATATACATTGACAAAATAGTCTGATCCTATGTAAAAACATAATTCTCTTTAGGCCAGATAAGAATAGTGGTAGTGCTAATAGTTTCGTTAGGAAAACAGAGCCAAAAGTCATGGTATTATAGTGAAGGTGCTGAATAACACTATTGTCTAGGAAAACTGGAAACCAACGAGGATCGCTTTGACACTGTCAAACTTTACACTTGCTACTTCAAATTAATACTATTCTATATTACACCATTGGTTCATTCTGACAAAACTAATCTAAAGCCTCAACGATCGAATCAACTACTATCCGTCGATATATTAGTACAGTTTGTTTGAAAGGTATAAGTAATCGAATATTTTGCTAATAACCTAACAAAACATTCAATTTATCAATAAGTTATATTAAATAAAATAAAAAAACTTTCAAAGCAATTTTTATGGAATTTAGTGATTCATAGTGACAATTCATAAGTTGTCATTGTCAATAAAAATTGTTATATTATTGGTTTTTGTTAATTTTTCCACACAATTAAATTATGTATATTATTGACAATACATGTTTTTGAAAAAGTATAAAAAAATGTTTATAAAGTAAATATTATAGAAAGTAATAGAAATAATTTATAAAATATTCATACCTATTAGAAAAATTGTAAAACTAATTATAAATATAGAAAAAAGGATTTACACTATCATAAAATTTAAGGACATTTGTGAGATCATTATGCTAATGATTAAAGGAGTAAATAATACAATAAAACAAAATTAATTGTATGAAGTAACCAAAGATGCCTATGCGCCGCAACAGACCAGGCCAACTCCAGAAGGTAATAATATTATTTAAAATAATATTTAATATTTAATTTTCTAAATAAAACCGTTTGCTCGAGTTCATATCCTAGCCATAAAACCCATACATATATATAGACTTAATAGTTTGTAAAATTGGGTTTTATTTAAATAGTTTAATCAAAGGTAAAACTCAGGTTACTTTTGTAATAATAGACAATCCTACCCAAGTTGTGTTACTATCCAAATATAATTTTCACTATTCAAAACCCAAATATATATATTTTATAGGCTTCATTTTGTGCTTACTTACTTTTAATACATTAGATATGTTTGTGGAGCAAGTGTCAACATAGAGATACCTTGAATGTTATAATATCACTAAACAGAGACATTCATATTAAGTTAACTCGCCTTTACACCTGTATCAATGTTGACATTTGATCTACAAACGAGTATAGTGTAGTCACTCTTCTTCCTTACAGAAAATGAGCTTATATATACAAAGAGGTGGTAATGATACTTTAAAAAAATGGGATATATAATTCTATTAACATTACACCACCTTTCACTTAATATGGTAAAGTGCGACAGTAAAAATTGCTTGATATATTCAACGACAAAAAATATGTTACTATGTAAACTATTTATGTGATTATATTTATAATTTGCGCAAGTAGTAGTGCCGGCCATTTTCCAACGTATGAAAACAATACGCAGGACACTTTTTTGGGAGGGTTTTTTGAGACACATCAATGTGTTATTTGTCTGTTGGTGATCTTAACTATTACTGGTTACACAGGTCACCGATTTAATAATCAATATTTACCTTACAATACAGGAAATCAGAGTTAACCTGGATCAAGACGATCGATCGCAATTTTATAAATATTATTCCCGATCTCCAAGTAGTAATAACCGATCAAATCAATTTAAAAATTTTTTTGAGTTAAGTGGTATTTGTATACCCATGACCACGTGTATTGTCCCCTGAGCTCATTGATATAAACATAAGATATCGCATGAGTGGCCAAAACCATGAGTTACCTGGCAAACATTATATGTACTGTAAACATCTCTCTTCATATCTTCAGTTATATTTCACAGTAAAATGGGTAAATGCATTGTTACTACATGTCATATGGACTCAAACATACACTCAAATACATCTAGGCTCACTTTTTACCAAAGACTATTTCTTTAACATGTTTCAAATATTATTCCGTTTTAATCGCCAAAATACTGTCACAAACACTCTCAGAGGCCACTAGAAAATTTGTTGAGTGAGGGAGACACACGTATGCCTTTATAGAATAGGAGAGAAGAGTGCAATAATACACAGGATAAACAAAATTACACAAATAATTAATATGCAATGCGATATCTAATGTTTATATATATGCCTGATCTATTAAGCTGGTCAAGTTCATTGCCTACAGATAATAATTATCATTAATGCACGTTTCCATCAATTCTGATAAAAATATTTGGCAAGCAAGGTGTGGTATTTTAGTATAAATCAGATACAGGATTTGTGTGAAGAGTAGTTGGTATTTACTATTGCAGAGATCCTTGAGGAGGAGCAGATCCCGAGGGTGCCTCAACTCCTTACAACTATTTGCCAGCAAACGAGAATCGCAACCTATTTTCTATATACTACAACCTCATCTCTTATATTCTCCTCACTTAAATGTAAAATGTGCCTTATTTGAACATGCAAACAAATATAAAGCAAGCATATTATAAAGTTTACACAATGTTTCGACCGTTTTTTTAATAATTAATAATATTAGTTACGTATAACAGACACAATACACACTTGACAGTCACTACTGAGTACTTCACAGAAACAACTGATTTCAAGATGGTGAGCCAAAATCGATTCCTAAAGCACTATTAATAATATTTATTATTTTTTTAGTAAAATATTTTTTTTCGCTTATGTTTGCGAAAGTCTACCACCCCCAAAAATATTCTCACTTATTTTAAGTCCACCCTGTATCTATATTTATATATATATATATATATATATATATATATATATATATATATATATATATATATATGGTTATTAAAATAAGTAAAAATTCTCTTACACCGCATTGTTAATGGGTAATTTAATTCTCTTTCTTTAAAATAATTTTATTAATATATCGATGATCAAGAGTACAAAAGTATTAATTTCACTAAATATATTTTGAGAAAACTGAATTTCAATAATTGAATCTGGGAACCTATTTAAATCGTCAATCAAAACATTTTTTTTATTTATAAAAGTATTAAATTGAACCTTAAAAATTGTTAATATACTATCTTTGTGCTCTTGACCATCGAAATGATGTAAAAAATATACATATAATGCCATATATTTGTACCTGTCGACGATCCCATATTTTCCGATAATGTAACGTGTCAGATATTCTGCATGATTTAATATTTTGTATAAAAAACCTATCATATTATATTGGAATAGATATTTTCGAAAAAATAAGGTTTTTCGCACTGTTACTAAACGAAGTGGTACAAATGATATTAGATGTATTTCCACAATGACAGGTTTCATTCATCTGGAAAAAAATCATACTGCTGTATGAGGTAAATATTTATTTGATAATAAATAAAATAGTTTAATATAACTTTAAAAATATTATCCGTGCGTTAGACTGAGACGCATAAAATTTACTACAATGGGGAGCTTTTTTTTATCTTTTTTGCCGTGACACAAAAAGTCTCCTTAATGGAATATAGCCATAAAGAGGCTAGTTTTTGACGGTTGGCTAGGAATAAATTTATTGTATGCATATTGACTGATAAGATCAGTATTTTAAGGCTTCTACGAAAGCTTTAGGCTTAAGGCTACGGAAATGTCTTGGAAGCCAATAGCTCTGCTAATCCTGGAGTGTCTTTGTTGGATTATAATATTATACACCACCTCATAAAGTATTAAATTATGGAAAGGCTCATATTTCATAAAAAGCAGAAAAGGTAAAATTTGGAAAAAATATGACAATAATTCATTGTATGTCATTAATTTATAAACTTGTTTCGATTTTATTTGTAGAACTAAAGTAATTTTTAATTTAAATTTCAATTTGTTTGTGTTTTTTATATTCTGTTTAGAATTTTAATAAGAAGATTTCATTTAATTTTTCAGAAGAAGTTTGAATTTTCAAAGTAAATTTTAGATAAAATAATTTAATATAGTTTTCATATGACGACAACACTCATCACAATATTTAAAAAGCGAGTCTCCCGATTAATACTGTATTTTGAGAATTGTCATTTATATATTATGCATTATTAAATATCTATAATATTATTTGGAAATTAATTTAATATTATTATCATCAAAATACCCGACATTTTAGATACGTATTGATTGTAGTAAAATAATTATATGAAATATTATTCTTCCCCCTGGTAACATTGTTTGTGTCACTCAATATTAATAAGTGTTTCAATATTATTTATAAAATAATACAGTTTACGATTAAATACTTTCTATTGACAGAGAAATGAAATGCGTAATAGATAATGTATGAATCTACATTAGTTGCCGGTCAAATAGGACTATTTTACTATTTCGAAAAAGTCCCACTTAATAGGTTAAATAATGATTGAAAAGCAACATTTTTTGACGTTTCATACATATAGTAAACATACGGACGGCAAACGAATTTGCTATGAAGCAGTACCACATGGCATGCCTATTTAGGACTATTTTCGCATGTCTTCAATAATCAACAAATATAAATCCAGTCTTATTACCAAATAGTCTATTCAAATTTACAAATATGGCTCAGTTCCATAAAGATTTAAAAGAACACAGAATTTTAATTCTTGTACCCTGATATATTAAGGACTATTTTTCTGTATATATTATATTTTAAATGTATATATATATACTCTAAGGATGGTTGAGGGATTGACCCGTACAGACATATAACATACACACAACTAGACAATTAAAGATATATTACTAGGGTAATTTTAATTGAAATTTTCAATTTGTTAATGTTTTTTGATTTCTTGACGGTAATATGTTGATTATTTTTTCATTCATTGAATTTTCAAGGTAAATAATTTTATACGGTTTTCATAGAATGACAACACACATTACAATATTTAAAAAGCAAGTTTCCCGATAAACAATGTTTGTCATTTATTATGCTTTATTAAATACCTCTAATATTATTTTGAAATTAATTTAATATTAACATGATTAAAATACCCGTTTCGAGATTTTAGATATTATGTACAAATTGTAGTAAAATAATTATTTAAAATGGTATTCTTCCATCTGGTAACACTGATGGTTGAGGGATGCGTACGGACATTAAAGATAAATTAATTAATTATATTAAATATTAATTAATTTAAATTAATAATTATTATTAAATAAAATAATTAATTAAAGTACAATTAAAGATATATATTATTATCCAAATCAAGTACATTCCAGGATCTTCCTCTTCTTAACGTGCAAGATTTAGGTACGAATTATTTATCGTTATAAAATACTCCATCATATTCGCTTTCAATTTATATTTTATCGTTTTCATACTCAATAAATTTATTTAAAATTGTTCAAATGAGTTAGTATAAAAATAATGTGCCTTTATTTTAAATTTATATAAAATGTTATTAGATTAGCTGAAATGGGTCTTTAGTAGAGTCCACTTCCTCCGGAAGAAGCCTCCCATCTTAAGCTCCGCCCACTTCCGTTTCAAGCCATCTTCACGCCTTTTTCATCCTCTGGCCTCTTCAAAAAAATATATAATATATATAATTGTCTAACTGTGTGTATGTTATATGTATTTATGTATGTCTGTCTGTCTGTATGTACGGATCAATCTTTCAAATATCCTCAGCGAATACAGAGTCGCTATATACAGAAAAATAGTCCTTAATATATCAGGGTACAAGCATTAAAATTCCGTGTGCTCTTAAGTCTTTATGGAACTGAGCCATATATTCAAAATAGAATATTTGGTAGTGAGACTGCATTTAAATTTGTTGATTATTGAAGATATGCGAAAATAGCCCTTAATATGTATCGAATACCTTCGAGATATCGTATACTTTCGTTTGAAATATGTTTGCTGTCAGTTTTGTTCTTAATATATGAAACGTAAAAAAAAAATGATTTTAAATCTTTATTTTACCTATTAAATGGGACTTTTTCGAAATAGTAAAATAGTCCTATTTGACCGGCAACTAATGTAGATTCATCTATTATCTATAACAAATTTCATGTCTCTGTCAATAGAAGATAGTTAATCGTAATC